>CAKLNU010000924.1:0-12762 GCA_922788865.1 Poeciliopsis turneri
TATATATATATATGTATATATATATATATACATGGATGACAGTGGTGCCTGTGGTCATCGGGGGCCCTCGGGGCAGTCACCCCCCAAACTGGAGCAGTGGCTACAACAGATCCCAGGAACAACATCAGACATCTCAGTCCAGAAATGTGCAGTCCTTGGCACAGCCAAGATACTGCAGGACCCTCAAGCTCCCAGGCCTCTGGTAGAGGACCCGAGCTCAGAGGATAAGAACCAAGAACTTGAGAAGGGAATAATATATAATATATAGGGAGAAGGGAATGATATATATATAAAAAAAAAAAAAAAAAATTCCCTTCTCACCCACCGCGGGTGGTTCTTATCCTCTGAGCTCGGGTCCTCTACCAGAGGCCTGGGAGCTTGAGGGTCCTGCGCAGTATCTTATATATATATAAGATATATATATATATATATATATATATATATATATATATATATATATATATATATATATATATATTCTCATGTTTTATATATATATAAAACTTTATAAAAATTATCAAATGAAGTCAGAGCTGATTTGCAGCCTGAGACAGGTCTTATAGAGGGAGGAAGGAAATGTTAGTTTTGTTTGTTTTGTTTGTGATAACTTTGTCAGAAAAGTTAAATTTGATTATTGCACTACATTACATTATTCACTTAAGCAAAGTTATAAATGTCTATTCGTGAAATGTTGCTTTGATATTGCCTGGCAAGCAGAGAAACAACAAGTATCTATGGAATCCAATATAACGCCATATGTTTAGTGACGGCTTAAAACTTTCAGACTATGAAGTAAAACTGAACATAACTACATTCAAGAAAACACAAATAGTCAGACATATGAATATTTAAGGTCATTTTATTATCACCTGCAATCCAATTATTGCACAGACTTGTTTTTGTGTGAGTTTCGCATATGAAAAATATACCGATATTTTTATATCATACTTCATAGGTTAAATTACTGTTAACAGAAATCATAATTTAAAATCATTTTAAAAATAATTATGAATAAATTCTATTTCTTGAAAGCAATAATAATAATCAAAATACATTGTATTCACAGAAACTGTAGCAGAAACACTGCATATTACACAACTCACTAACATTATTACATTAACATCTATGTTAGTCATTTCTACAAGACTGATATTAGTCCAAAATATATTCATAAGTATGAAAGATAGAGACAGTCAGTTTTTTTGGAAAAGTTGTTAAAATTGTAGATATAGAATGTGATTGAATTCCAATGAACACATTATTAAAATATTCCAGAAGCAATAGGAATGTGAGTTTAACAAGTTTGATTATATGAGTGGAACAGTTAAAATGTTATGACTTCTGCCTTCAAAGTTTGGCTGTAGCAAATGACTGAGCAGGTCTCTGTTTTTAGAGATTGGTCCAAAAATTGTAGAGGATTTCAGCCAGTAGAACCCAGATCGAAATGAATGAACTTGGTTCTTTTGAGACATTATCAGCAGGTAACGTCTTACTTGTTTTGCCTAACTCTTTCATCGCCTTCATTTTGTATTAGTATTCAGTGTGTGATGATAAATCAAGTTCTTGAGACAACATTGGGTTCACAAGAACAAACAAACAAACAAACAAGAAAAAAACATCCTAGGGAAAAAGAAAGACATTTTCTTCCAACTGTTGTAAGATTTTTACAAAACAGGAACCAAGCTTGAAGGATGTGTAACAAATATGGAATTGTAGAGTTTTAATCTATTTATGTGGAGTTCTAAGACTAAGAAAACTTAGAAAAACACAGCAGTATGTTTTCAGAAAAATAAGGGATTCAAATAATTTCAAATTGTGTTTTAAAGAGTCACTTTTAGGGATGAATTACAATATTATTGGTAAATATTGCAATATTTTTTTTTTTTTTTTTTGTCATTTGTGCTTTCAGTGCACAAATGAATAGCTCCTCAAAACAGATTTTGAGTAGCTGCTCAAAGCCATCAACCACTAACATTATTAGTGGTCGATGGTTACCCAGTCACAACAGGCTCACAACAGTTATAAATAAAATGTCTTATTTTCTTATTTCCATTTTAAACTTATCATCATCACTTATACCACAAAAAGAATTTAAAAGTGCTGGAGGCTTCCTAGAAAACACAGTCTTTGTTAGCCAACTCTGCTGTACATCTGGACAACAACTTCCTATTTGAAAATAAGTTTTAAATTTAGATAACAGGGTGCCAAGCTTAAAACTCACACCTTCATATCACAGACTCATATTAATAGCTCGGACTGAAAGTTAAAACAGTTAAAACTTAAATTTGGTGGACCGATTCTGTCTGTTAACATCTGAGGAAGGTTTTTTATTTTTTTTAGAAGTTCAAGCTAACAGCATATGAGAGCAAGCCCAATACATGCAATTCAAAAACAGGGAAATTTGTTCTCTTCCCTAGATTTTCAAGAACAAAATGACATTCTGTTCTTTTAACATTTTAACACAATATTTCCTGTTCTTTTAACATGTCGCATTTGCATTAGAAAGTGACTTGGATAGAAATCAACTGTTATTAACATTGAAGATTGAGGCAGACTGTACACCACTACCAAGCTCCCTCCAGGTATGACAGACTGGACAATGTTCAGCATTTGAGGCTTTCATAACTGTCTGGTTCAAAGCCAACCAAGTGTAAAAACCTAAATACTTTATTAGTGCATCAAATGAGAATCAGAAATAGTAGCTTTACTTTCTGGACCTCAGAAGAATCCCAGCCTGTCCAGACATCAACATCTTCTGGTTGATGTTTATTAGAGTAATCTTATTGCAACTTCATCCTATTGATCAGAATTTGAGCTAAAAATGTAACAAGACAGACTGTTAATTGGTCCTGAAAGGTATAAACCAGCTCTGAGTTTAGTCATGATGTCATCCAGCCAAAAACTCATCCATCAGCCTTCGGTGAGTGTCATTGTCTCATTTTCCTCTGAGATCAAAGCGTCTCCAGTATTTGTGGAAATGTCTCCTGTTGGGTGGGAAGCAATCTGTTTCAAGAGGTTCTCAGATTGAAACAGTTCCTGGGTCCAAGCCTGACAGACTTCTTCTATTCCCAAATCCTCTCCTCCATACTCTGGAGGGAGAACATCTGGTGAGAAGAAGTCACTTAAAGTACGGTGAAAGTCTGTGCCATGCATATGAACCTATGGCAGAAAAAATACCATAAACCTTAGGGTATCTCCACAGTGGATATTTGTGTGTAAACCAGAAAGTAAGAAAATGGTTATTGTCATCTCTGTGTTGAAGCAGATTATTGTGTGGAAGCGGGCAATGATGATGACTCTCACCCTCTGCTTGATCTTATCTGGTAGAAAGGGACGGATCATAGTGAAGACTGGACGGAAGAATATCGGCTCATTAACCAAATGAATTCCTCTCACTTTTAGTGGAAAAGAGTCCTGAACAAAGGATTATACAATCACATTATTTGGTGCTGGACACAATAACATATAAGCAGCAGTTAGAGTTGAATCTTGGGTGTCATTTTCATCCCATCTCATCTTCATACCGAAAGCACAGAGGATATCTTTCTGGCGAGGGAAGGGTTAATCTGCAGGGCATGGCCCAAACTCCACCCCTTCAGGTCAAATATTGCCTTCAAACCTCGTCTCTGTGTCTCTGTCTCCCTGGAGATGATTTCTGATGTCATCAGGCTGACCCTGAACACCTGGAAGGCCGACCAATCTTTTGGGTTCCATTGCCCTGCAGAAATGCATGTAGCATTAGGCTTTTGGATAAATGTAACTGCAAATAGGTGAGAGACAGAGTACATTTTGGGTTGGTCCACATTTCATCACGACAACATAAAGGCCAAATCCATGCACACATACACCCACCTAATAACATTCTAGAGCAGACAAAAATCTATCATGCCTTATTATGAAACATGAAAGAGAGAAACTCAGAGAACACACCTGAACTCCACACTGAATGACCCAGGCTAAGATTTGAGTAACATTTGCTTCATTATGCAAAATGAAACAAACATTGCTTAACTGGTCCAATGTCAACACGTAGTGTCTTCTCTAAAGCTTGGCATGAACACTATTTCCTTTCTACTCTCTCCTGTACTAGGTGGACCATATATGTTGGATCAGAGTATACATCTAAGCACCATAAAAATGTGTTTGTTAAGAGCCTCAATATGGCAAAAACAGCCTGAGGACAAAAGTTATCTTTGTCCACATCAAAGATAACATTTACATTACATGACAGTAATGATGTCATGACATCATTACTGTCATGATGCCATGATAGTAATGCAGGAGTTAATACTGGCAAGATTTTTTGAAAATGTGATGCAGCACATACACAGGCATTTAGATATTTTCAGATATTCTCTGCTGGAGGTGCAGTTGCCAATAAATATGTCATTTAATAACTTGAACTTTAAGCATTTCAGCTCATTTTTGAATAATTTATTCAAAAAATACTTTAAAAATCCCAGAAAAAAATTTAATGTTGTTATAGTTCATTATCCAAGTGTTTTCAAATACTTGCTGATGCATCTCCAGTAGCAGTCTGCTTTACAGTAAGTCAGAAGATAACAGTCTGAGGATTCTGCATGTTATGAAGAAGCTTCCTCTGTCCAGTCATCTCCAGAGATTCCAGACTCCCCAGAACAGAACACGCCTGTTTATGTCCCTCACTCTGATGATGCTATCCCAACAGATGATGCAGCAGCAGCAGCTACAAATGATTTGCAGCATCTTGCTGCAAACACTGAAGGACCTAAGCTTGATTGTAAAATGGATGGCAAGCAAAGGTTTTAATTTCATGGGAGGAACTGGATTCAAGTTAAAAAAGTGTCAATGTCAAATTTATTTCGAAAGCACATTTAAAACTAGAAAGTGCTTCACAAAGGGTAAAAGCAACAACATTAAAAACAATAATGAAATCAAAAAATAGGATAAACTTGACAGCAGGACAGTGCAACCAGACAGGTCTGATTGAACTCAAACTGAAACCACAGAAATGAGTTTGCAGGAGAGATTTAAAAAAAAACTGTACAGACTCTGCAGCACAAATATGAAGGAGCTGGTTCCAGAGTCGTGTTTTTGCAGTGGCAGAGCCTCGATCTCTACTGGGTTTTAATCTGGTCATCAGTTGTACTAAGACCACAACAGAGACTTTGGATCATAAAAGTTAAGGAGAACAGTTAGATAATTAGATGCCAAACTTTTATGAGTAAGTAACACTGACATAAATACAAAAATGAGCAGGTAGCCAATGTAAATCCTTTAAACTGGAGTGAGGAGGTCATGCATTCTGGTACCTGTTAAAAGATGAGCAGCAGTGTTTTGGACTAACTGCAAGTGATGGATTATTGATTGATTGAATCATCGATCCACAATATAAAGGATTGTAGTAATCTAATCTGCAGGTAATAAATGTAAGAACAATAGTTGTCAGACTTTTTGGAACAATGTAGGATTTGCAATTTGGTCTAACTGATTAAACCAAGTTTTAACTACAGTGGACATTTAACAGAACTGTCTAAAAACACTCTGAGATTCCTGCCTTTCTTGTGCCTGTAGAGGCTTCGTACAACATGCTCACAAACACACAGCTATACACACCAATCCTGTAGATGAGCACCCTGCTGCCAGCGTGGTCCCGCTGTGGGAGAACAGCATGGTATGACGTCTTGAGGAGACCAAACACAGATAAAGGAGACAGGCAGGTGCTGATCTCAGGACTCTCCCTCCTCCAGTGCAGGTAGTTCAGCAAAAGCTGGAAACACATGTGGAAGAACCCTAACAGCTTGCTCTCCTATACATGAGCTTTGCATTTGACTAGACAATCAAATTGATACACCGTAGACCCCCACCTATTCAATAGTTACAGAAAGTTCTGTGGAATATAAGCTTCAACTTATATAACCAAAATCAGATTTCTTTTGATAGAGCATATCCAAAATACTTGAAAGAAAGCAGTTGGAAAAGCTGAAATACTTTCATGCATTGATGGCTCACACACTATTGGCTGATGTTTGCTTAGTGAGAACAAAACAGTCCGTGAGCACCATTTATTTTAATTGGCATTGATTTACTGAATCCACAGGAGTGGATGTAAGGCACATAGAAGATATTAGCTTTTGTGTAGAACTGAGACAATTTCCACTGAACACTTTAATAAATATTAATCAAAAATATGAATATATTTTTTTGGAACTTAATGACCAACACAATATGGTAAACAATTGTGCAGTAGAAATAAAATTAAAGTTTACATATATATTTACATATATATGTATATCAAAGTTTAGCAGCTGTTTCTGTGGTAAGCTTATTTGCTTGTGTCCCAACTGCAGAGCTTTGCCCCAGTTGGCTGGGCTCACCCTGCCTTCAATTGATCTTGTTTGTCAGACAGAAGTATTTTACACTCATTCACATTGCAGAATAGTTTGTTTCTTAATCACTCAGAAATTGGTGCTCAAGTAAGAACTATTAGCTTCTCTAGATTTTAGAGGAAGAGGACCAAAGAGTTAAACTAAATTGAGATTTCTTAATGTCCCGTCTTTTAGGGAATGCTCCTCAAACAACAGGCTGTTTGTTTTGCCTTATGTGTGTTTACTTGATCATATAGATTGTTTATAACAACTAAACTTCTTTGCAATGTTAGTATTAAACCACATAATATTACTGAATACTTGGGATTATTTAGCACTGTTGTGTTGTTTAAGATCCAGCAACTTTGGCTGCAAGTTAATGGGTGATAGAGAAAAGGTGGATTTTTTTGTGGCAAACATGCTTCATTGGTTTACATTGTTCTCTGCTTTGAGGGAAAGCAGAGAACATGTCTCAAAATTGTCATCTGAAGTGCCTCAAATATGCTACCTACTATGAACAAATCTCAAAAAGTGACATTTGTAAATGTATACTTCTTGAGCCTGAATTATTTGTTTTAATATTTATTTCTAGAAACATTTTTTTATTTGAAAGTAGCACAGTTTACATATAACGTTCTGTTTTGTTCATATAATTTTGACAAATTAAATCAGACATTATGAATAGTTAACACATGTTAAAAAAATATTTGGTTCAAAGATGTTCATATAATTATATGAACATCTTTGAACCAAATATTTTTTTTGTATTCTTACTTGAGTAATTTTTAGTAATACTAATTCTAAAATATATGAAAGTAGAGCAGCTATTATTGAGTTGTGCTCTATTCTGATACAGATGATCGTCCAAGATGCTAAATTTCCCAGAGAATGATGGAAAAATCAAGATTTGCCACATAATTAAGAGGAATTAACCAATGCATGAATTTACTTTACACGGACCTGGTACCATCCGGCTGTAGCAATTGTAGGAACTATGATGCCAAATCCAGACATCAAGAGACATTTTTGTGTGGATGTATTTCCTGAACTGTGAAGAATATGACTTTTCACTCTTGACATCTGAATATTGCCTCTTTTCATTGGGTTATTTCTCTCAGTAGATAGTGTCTGACTTTCATCTCAACAATTATCCAGTTAGATTTTTGTAGTTTATCATTTTTTGGTGCTGTGAGGACTAAAACTAGACTTTAAAATACTTAACACATTCTTTGTTCATTTTCTATTGTAATATTGACTTAATAACTACAAAAAACACACAATTAAAACAAATGAAAATCATGAAAATAAAAACCTTATTCATTTCACTTCTTATTTAATCCTGCTTTTAACCAGATTCTAATATACTTATATCGTATAAGTTTTTAATTATGTGGATAATTCCTTTTATAGTGTTATAATTTTTATGCTCTTTCTTTCTGAAGCAATTCCTAATGTTCATGAATAGATGAGGCTATGTGAATACATTCAGCTTACAGTCAATGTAGACAGTAAGCTACAATTTATCCCTGGATCATAGTTAACTATAAATGAATACAGGCTCAGCTGCTTTAAATGAATGAATGAATGTTATTAATCCCAGAGGGAAAATCACATTTCAGAACAAAACAAGAAATAAAACATGAATATTATAAAGTAAATAATAGTGTTGCTGTGGTAACAGGACTTAATAGTGAGCCTCCAAATTAAATTCTGCTCTGGGTGCAGATGTGGTCCATCATATGATGGATGTTAAAGTTTGTACTTCTATATTGAATCTGTGAAGGCCTGTTGAGAACGTCAGAAAATAATTTTACAGGTTTGTGACAACAGATACCATCTGGAAGAAATCCTCAGAGCAGACTGCTTTTGCAAGATACCCTAAATAATTGTTTTAACACTATTGTAGTTCTATTGTCTAAGCTCTATCATGTCTGTTTTGGTTTCAAATGTTCAAACCTTTGGCACGTTATAAACAAAATGTATAAAAACTCAAATCTTATTCAGCTTCATTACTTTTAACAAAAACCCCTTAGTTTCTTTTCGACACAGAAAATTGAAAGTCTCTGCACTTTAGTGGTAAAAGCACAGGCCGTTTACTGGCTGGGCTCCCAGCCTGTAACTAGTCAGTGTTTTCCAGCTGGGACAGCGCAGGTCCTGTACCTTCAGAGAGAGCGTCTGGTCGAAGTCTCTGGCGCGGAGAAATCTGATGAGGAAGCTGTCGGAGAACGTTCCCACAGCGGACAGATCATCGGCCTGCAGGGCTGCCCGCCTCAGGCTCACCACATGCGGCCTCAGCTGCTCTGAGTCGTCCGGGAGCTCCGTGAGCTGAAATCCGTTCATATCGCACTCAGGTCGGGTTTCTGCTGCTGGTCTCCTCGGGACGCTGCTGACAGCCGGTCAGGAGGAGCCGGTCAGGAGGAGCCGGTCAGGAGGAGCCGGTCAGGAGGAGCCGGTCAGGAGGAGCCGGTCAGGAGGAGCCGGTCAGGAGGAGCCGGACAGGAGGAGCCGGTCAGGAGGAGCCGGACAGGAGGAGCCGGAGAGGCTTCCAGAGGGGAGGGATTGTGAGTCGGAATGCATTTGCAGTTTGCTGTACAGTGGGGTGAAAGTCGGTGTTTCGTCACCTCTGTTAGCACTTTGAATGTGTACACTGAAAAAAATAACTCTTTGGATGAACATAAAAAAATTATGGAAAGGATTTCCACCTGATTACTTTGCGTTATTTCAGCACTATGTACTTGTGTTACTCCTTTTTAAAGCAAATGTCAACCTAATTTATTAAGATTTATTAAGATTCTTCCAATGTAAAGCAATTGTGTTGGCTCAACTTGTTACTATGGTTATTCTATGGGTGATTCTAAATCAAACGTGTTGGCTCAACGTAATATATTATGGTTATTCTTATTTAAATAAAATGAGTTGGCACAACATAATTTATTATGGTTTAATTAAACCAATTGGAATTAAATATGATGGTTATTGTAAGTTAAACCAAATGAGTTGGCTCTACTTCATTCATTATGGTTATTCAAATTCAAATGAAATGTGTTGGCTCAACGTATGTTTTAAAGGTTCCTTTAACTCAGTTACTATAGTTTGACCCAGTGTAATGTAATAGAGTCAGCCAAACTAATCTGCAATGTTCAGGGCCAAATAATTGATATTACTTAAGATGAATGTAAATGTAGTTGAAACCACCTTATTTTACAGTGTTACCTTCACACTACTTGATTAAGTAGGTCCAACTCACAAAATTTAAGTTAGCTCAACAAATATGCTTCATGCTAAAAGAAAGCTAGTTAATCGTGTGGAAATCCTTTCCATTATTTAATGACGTTAATTCAAAGACATTTTTTGAAGTGTTACTCAATCAAGCGTTTTAAGATAGCACTAGGTGAAGAACACTCAACAATTAGAAAAGGTACAACACAATTTTATTTTCGGAATTGTTATACATCGTCTTTTTACACAGCACAAAACACAGCGGAGTTGGACATTGAAATAAAAAACAACTACATAAAGGTTACAGTTTTGATTTTCCAGCCAATTCTTCACAACATAAAACATACCAGTATATTTGCTCAACTTAGAGAACTGTAACAATTAAATATTTTCTAATGCAGACTTTAAACACTGATTTTCCATATGAAACTTTACTCAACTTAGCGGGACAGTTTCATATTGAGAACTTGTGCTTTCTTTGATAAGTTCTTTCCATCCAATTCCATAATTATTTTCTGTAGCACTTTAAAGGTATGCTTGAGCTCCTGAGAGTAGCTCAAGTTTAGTGCATAGTTTAGTCCCAGCAGCATCACTGTTATAGAAAATACACTGCCCAAGCTGTTCATAACTTCCACCCCCTCCAGGACAATCCCAACATCCAGATGCGCATCGGCAGCCTCTGAACCCTCTGCTCGAATGACAACAATCCCGAGGACAGTCTCGGCTATGGCCATTTTTGTATATTCATCAACGTCCTAAGGAAGATAGGGAAGGGTATTGGGGGGGGGGGGAGAATTCACATGTAATTAAATAAATAATTTAGACTGACATTGATTGAGTCACTCATGGACCTTAGTTGTTGAAAGTATTTTACCAACTCTTATGACCTCTATTGTAAACACAAAGAGAATTTAACATACCATGTACTCCCTCACCAGCTTCTCTGGATCTTCATTTAGGTACACACACAGACCTATGAGGATGCACTCTCATCTGACTTCAGCAGAGTCTTCCTAAATATGCAGATCAAAAAACAATGAGAACAATCTCAAAACTCCAGCAGTATAGGTTCACACACTTGAAAAGATAGCTACATTCAAAGGAAGTCATAACAAAAGTGATCAGTGGCTTGCAGTCTATTTGAAAGATATTTAAAATTATTATTCCTTCATCATGCCATGACTAAAATGGAGTTTAACATTTTATTTAAACATCTAACTGAAGCCATTAGATGTTTAAATAAAGACATAAATATATCACCAAAGAAATAAGTGAAAAGTAGAGAATTTTCAACACAGTCTATATGCTTCTAGTTAAATGAAGTATGTGATGCTCAAAGTCATTTCTATAATAAAGTAGTTATGGATTATGGGTGTCATGATGGTCTTGATTTTTTTCCCCTGAGCTCCACCTTATTCCCTCATTAGGTTTCCAGAAAGACCATCAAGCACAGAGAAGAATGTGGACTCCAAATGGATCGTTGTGATCCTCTTAAACTCTGCACTCACCTACAAAAAAAGACAGACAAAACCCAGTTGGCATGGCAGCATAACCTTTGTTGGCCTTCATTAAATTGACATGTTTGAGGAACTTGTCAGGAGCTTATCAATATATATTGTGACACACTGCATGCATTTCCTAATATACATTCATCCACTTACGTCACGCGGATGGAAGAGAGCTGGCCACCTCATTTTGAAATCAGCTTTGTGACCCTTACACTACATATGGCTCTCTGCAGACTGTTTTCTCACAGAATGTACCTAACATGGTGCGGCGACAAATGTAAACTTACCAATGATATCACAAAAAGCTATCTGCCTTAACCTAACCGACTTCATCTACAAAACATAAAATAATGTGACACAAGTATGGAACAAGTAGAAAATGGTGCAAATGGTAGGGAGACGCTAGATAATTGCCAGCTAATAATTACTTCATGTGACGTTAGCACGTGTTAGTCACTGACTTGAGTTTATGAATTACATAGACACGTGACAAAACATAGCAAAATATTATTTTTCTAAAGTCTGATGATTTTAAGTTACATATTTTTATTTGGATTTAGACAGATGAAAATAGATTGAATCTTACCTTCTTCAAATTAAGTAGATGCACGCTAGGAATCTCCCCGCTTCTCTTGAAAAAACCCCAACAAGGTGCAAGCCACTTATCTCGCGTGATTTTCCGTAATCTCTTGATGTAGGTGGACCCCCTATCCACGTAGGGGGTCCACCTACAGGTCCACCTACTAGAGGCTGACACCCCACCCACGTCAAAAAATCCGGCAAATAGTCTGATTGGTTAGTGCTCCGTGTGTGCCGTTAAAATTTTCGTTTGTGCAGCTTTGGTTTTCGAGATATTAAAAATTATAATTTTGGCCGATGACGTCACCATCCCCGTCTTGTTCCAAAACAAACCAAAGTGGGCTGGTTCGTTAGTGCTCCGTTTGTGCCGTTAAAACAAACGCAAAGTTGTTTTCAATGTGGATTTTGGCTATTCCAATATCCGGTGTGAGCGGCGTCTAGCTCAAGGTTGATCCGATTCATGAACGCTAATTTCGGCCAGCCGTTCTCTAGGTCTCCCCTTCCTCAAGCCCTCAGAGTTTCACTCAGGGAGAGTCAACAAATTTTACATCCAAACTCTCCTGAGAAACTAATGGAAATAGATTTCTTGCCTTGTGACCAACTGACACAAAATTCATGCTGTTACATGAGACACACTGTTCTCTAGTGAATTTTTAGTCATACTCAATATTTTCAGTAATTGTAATCTTAAAAAGTATATATTTTTTTCTTCAATAGCTCATCCATCGGATCAACCTTGAGCTAGGCGCCGCTCACACCGGATATTGGAATAGCCAAAATCCAAATTGAAAACAACGTTGCTGCGTTTGTTTTATCGGCACAAACGGAGCACTAACGAACCAGCCAACTTTGGTTTGTTTTGGAGCAATATGGGAGGATGGTGACGTCATCGGCCAAAATTATAATTTATTTTTTTTTCCTCCGAAGAGTTTTTGTGGCGCTAGTGGCTCACATTTTATACAGTAGACTGACAGGAAGGAGGGCGTGGAGACGGGGAAAGACATGCGGCAAAGGTTGCCGGGCCGGGAGTCGAACCCACGACGTCCGCGTCGAGGATTGAGGCCTCCAAACGTGGGGCGTGCTAACCCCTGCGCAACCACAGCATGCCC
>CAKLNU010000926.1:0-123129 GCA_922788865.1 Poeciliopsis turneri
ATTGTGCCGCTGGACTGAAGAAATTATTAACAACAATGAGTGCCTATATATACATGTTTTATAGGCGGAAATAGCATATAACTACGCTGAAGAGATCCCAATGTGGTTTCGTTTCAGCCGTCCAGAGTCGCCGCACAGCTGTGTGGTAATGCACTTTAGAAGCTACTGTGATGTACAAACAAGAGCTTTGCTTTGCAGTCTGCAATGGAGACACTACTGTCCCCACAACTTCCTGTAGTGCACTGGTTACTAAAAAATAACATTTATGTGGCTGTAGACAATGTATCAACAAACTACATTTCTTATTGAGAATTTTTAGTACTCAATGAATCTCTACAGCCTTACCCTCAGTAATACAGTTTGCCGTTTAACACTATCATCTGAGTTATCAGGTAAACTTTAAAGTGTTTTTTAAAGTAAAACAGTTTTTAAACCTGTTTACTCCACTTAGAGCTCCCGCCTCAGACATTATGAAGTAGCTGTAATATTTCGTACAGAATCGGCGACTGAAACAGAACCAGGAGAAATCTGCTTCGATCTGAGTCGACTGGTTTCACTCCAAAACCTGAGTCACGCCAAGCAGAGCAGAGAGAAATATTCAGGATGAACTATTAGATGGCTTCACTTTTCAGATCACCTCATCTGAACTCATGAATTCAGATTACATTCAAATGAATATCTTCATGTCCATAGGCCTGTTCATGTCCTCTCATTTGATTTCAGACTGAAACCAGTTTACTTCACTCAGATTATTACCCTCTAAAACATCTCCTCCTTACTCCCAATCAGAACATCTTTAAACCAAAGTCTTTATTTCGATGTTTGACAAAAACCAATCTGCTTTTGTCAAACATCTGCTTTTCAGAATCCTTTACACTTCCTTTCTGTTTTTCTTTGACTCATCAGAAATCTGTAAAGCTCTTGCTGAATTTCACCCTGTTTCATCTGTGGACTAACACAATGATATTGTGAATACAGACATGAAACATCAGCAGCTGCTCTGTGGATAAAACAGGAATGTGTCTTTTAACTAGACTCAGTTAAAAATGTATTAAACTAGAAATTCAGACTGGAAACAGATTATATAAAATCAGTTTTTGTTCTATTTTAAGTTATTAGTTAACAATTTTTGCAAGTTTTATATTATTAATCTAATATTTCCTTGTTTAAAGCATTAAGAATTATAAAAAGTACTGTTACATGTTTTATTGTTTTCCACTCATATTTGATTACTACAAATTTGTTTGTATAAATTGTGCTTAGTCCCAAATCTCTAACTGATTAATTTCTCCCAATTTTAATTAGTTAAACCATTATAATATTTCTAGCTGGAGATACTCAGCTAGAAATATTTTTAAAAGAAAATTGGGTAAAACCTTCAGTGACCAAAAAGATGCAAACCCAAAACTGACTTGCCTGCAGCATAACAATGAACATTTTTTATTCTATTTGCTAAATTTTGGAAAACCATGCATAAATTCCCTTTGACATTAAATTTATAACTTTTTTAGGCCTATCACACCTAAATCATAAAAACATGTTTGGGACTGTAGCATGATACAATTATAAAAAGTCAAATGGGGAGCCAATACTTTTGCAAATATCTGTAAATGAACTAAACACTTCCTGTCTTTTTATCCAGGCAGCAGGAATGAGGACAACATTCCCAGAAACTCTGCATCACTTCTGCATCCAAACAGGTTGGAGTCTCACTCTTCTGCCTCATGGCGAAATAATATTTCAGTTTTATCGTCAGACTTTTTAAGTAAAAGTATCAGTCAGCTGAACTCTTTAAGCCTCAAAATCTGCTGAAAGTCAGGTTGTTTCAGCAAAACTGACAGCTATATCCTCAAAACATGAGCCTGACAACTCTGCAGGAGCCGTCTACTTCCTGGAAGAGTTGCATTAGCTCCGTTAGCCGAACCGAACCCTCATTCTGGTTCCTGTTCGGAACCAGCATGCCGGACACAGAGAACCTCAGACCGGCTGAGTCCCTGACTCCAACAGAGAAGGAAGAGGAGACATACAAACACATGTTTGATTCCATCTGAACGCTCACCTCTGGCTGCTGCATCTGACGCTCGGCTCACGCTGCACGCTAGTTCTGACGTCATCACGTCGAGACAAAAGGGTAACAGGCAGAAAGATGGCAGGAATAGGATTTTTTCCCTTCTGTTGTTTTCCAATTTGGACATAAAAAAAAATCACTAAATCATTTGTGAGGAACTATGTTTCACTGAAACGTATTTTTCTAAAGTAGTAAATTATACTGATATTCAAACTACAAAGTTCTGGTTTTACTACCTTCAGGTGACTTGTTAATTATTTACTTTAAGAAATAAAGTCAAGTCAAAAATACTCAGTAGCAAGAAAACTAAAACTTGTTCAAAAATAAAAACAAGATTTTTTTTAGCTTTTCAGTAATAAATGATGCATGCAGTACTCAACTCAATTATTTTAGATAAATAAAGCAGTCAGATTTGGTAGGTAGGGCATGTGTAAATCATTGTATATTAAAAACGTAACAAGTAGATTCCTTTTTATTTTCAACTGCTGTTTTTTCACACCCTCGACCTTTTTTTTTTTTTTTTTTAAATAAATGGTATTCTCTGACCTTTCATCAAAATAGTGCTTTATGGAATGAAACAAAATATGCTTTAGGAAGAATTTAAGAAGCATAAGAAGCTTCTGTTTGACCTCGTATTTCCCCGGATCTTAATTCAGTGAAGAATCTGTGGGGCAAACAAGTGGAATCCAAGAAGACCCATCACACAATTTACAATATTTAAGAATCTGTTGCAAAACATTTTAGTGTTAGATACCAAAACACCTTCAAGGATCCACAGGAGCCCATGCAATCATGGGTCAGGACTGTTCTTGCGGAAAAGGTGGAACCAAATACTGGTAAGCTAATATGTGGAGGTTACAATTACAATTTTTCTACAATTTTCCTGAGATCTATATATCTGTTTATCTATAATGTCATGTTCATTATGGTGATGATAAATAAAACAGACATGCTATAAGAAGAATAACACAGCTTTATTAAAATTTATTTTGGCTACATTTATTCCAACATAAAAAATTAAAAATTAAAACCATAATACTTCAGACATTTCAGGACTTCCTTCATAATCAGTTCTTCATCCTCTCTTCAGAGGCATGAATAAAGTGGATTTTTATTAATACAGTGCTTGCACAATAATTGTTGTATCAAAAGTTCCCCAAATTTAGATTTTGTTTTTCAGTAGTTTCAAATAATAAAACATGAAGAAAACAAATATACGACCTGATCAACATTTATGTCCCAATATTTGATGACAGAGCCATTTTACTAAAATATATTTCTGTGAGGAACCCTAATACTGTACACTACAGTAGGAAATAAATAAAGACAGCAATATAAAAGGACACACATAAATAAAGTGGAAAATTTTCAAATAAAAATTGAAATTTTTGTTGGTAAATCCAAAAAGTAATACTGTCAAAAGTACTGTCATGAAAAAAAAACAAAAAAAAAAAAACAATAGAAATTGCACCAACAGTTGTAAACTACAGAATGGCATCTATCTACGGCAATACTGACAGATGAGAGGACAGGTGTGTCACTGCACAGGGATGGCACTTCTTAGAAACAGACAGGTGAAAGGTTTGCATATAAGGCTTTCTCTGGAGCAAAAGGCTCCGTCCTCTTTTTCCAGCCGAGCCCTTTATTTTCCTACCCCTGCCTCTCTGATTTAAGACTGAAAAATCACACAGGTTTAATTATTCCTTCATAGAAAAAAAACAACTCAGGAGGCCCGGAGTTATGTGGTTAGATGGCAAAAATAATAGTCGGATAAAAATATATATATAAAAAAAAAAAAGTCACATTGAAAGGAGACAGAATAACAACATTAACACTGACAGAACGTGACTGAGTGTTCCAGGCTTCCCAATTTAATTTTTCAATATTTTTTCATTATTTTGTAGTGATTCAGGGAGCCAAGTGCAATTTCCTGAAGTGGTATTATCGAACACAACAAGACACAGAGGTTAGGAACATCAGAGCACCACACAGCTTTCAGGCCTTTATAATACTGTACATTAACAAGCGCTTCACTTAGTTTATTAGAATAATTATTATTTCTTTTTATTTTCTTCTTATTTTGCATAACATGGATTTTAAACCACTCGGTCCTGCTTCATGATTCAGGTCATTGGTCCTCCTGCACACCTGAAGGTTAGGGTTGGTTTCCTTTATAAAGGGTTAACATTTACTGATCAAAAACTTGGTTTTCATATTCAGCCTAAAATGGACACTTCTTTCATCAGGACACCTCACTCTTCGGCTCAACATGTTCAACATTTGTAATTTACCAGGTTCAGTACATCAGATTTTACAGCTTCTTCCTCCAACAAACCCAGAAATGTAAAGATCTGGTTCAACTCTGAGGAAAGTAGCTTAATTTTGAAAAAAATAAAAAAAATAAAGATTTTTGGTGGTTAATGGAACAACCCCCAAAAATAGCAAGTAGCTATAGCTGAATAATTAATCAGCTAACAAGATAGCAGTTAACAGGCCAACAAGCTCAGAAGTGGTAAGCTTAGTTATTTTCTTTCCCCCTTTGTGTTTCCCTAATTACCAAGCTTAATCATGACCTAGAGTTAAAACTTATGATTGGTACCAAAAGGATCTGTTTGACACTTCAAACCGAGCATGGGCTACTTTGTAGTCCCACCAAGGATACATTTCATACCCACTGTGGTAGTTAATGAAATCTATTTTGTAAAGTTTTATTTACATTTATATTTGGAATGCGCAACAGATTGCTTTATTTTATACTTTTTATTTATTATTATTTTTTATCAAGGGTCATAATCTATTATATTTTATGAGTCAACCAGGCCAAATGGAACAAAAAGAAATGGAAACTGGGAGGAATACAGATATTTCAGAATTAAATTCAATTGTAAGTGGGCATTCAACATGAATATTTAATTCCAAATTGGATGAAAATACCCAATTATCCAATGATATAAACTGGGATTCCAGAATGCAAATACCAGGAGTTACAACAGTTTTTCTTTTAAGGTTTCAAAACTGAAAACAGGTCGGGGACAAATCTAATTGCAAAAATCAAATAAAGATAAATGCTAGATTTTAGAACAACATAATTAACTCAGTCATAGCCTCATTAACCCATATGTTGTCATACAGGTTACAGGTGTCCCAGGTAAACCACACCCTCACAACATCACTTTTGACCTTATATGATAGTTTGATGAATAGCACAAACTTTAAAACATCTTCTCAGCCAATCAGACACTCTATTACCCTTCATCATGAAGCAGAATCTAGATCTCACAAACAAATCTTCATCTTCCCAGTTCTCTTTCCTCCATCAGTCCTCCTGCTCCAACGTTCCGTCTGTCTTCCCTTCTCGTGAACAAGTGTCCATCAGCTGTGCTGAGTCTTTGCCCCCTTCATCCATCATTGAGTCCATCTGGCTCCTGCTGTCACCCTCCTCCTCCTCTCTGTTCCTGAAACTTGCCTCCTGTCCATCTGTCACCTCCTCGTACATCTTATTGTCCACTCCTCCCACCTCCTGTCCTCCTCCCTCTCGTCCGTCCCTTAAGATGGTACCACCGCCGTCCTCCGGCTGTTCCTCGGGATCCGAGTATCCGAGAGGCCCCAAGCCTTGCAAGTAGGCCCTTCTCATCAGCAACTCGGTGGGCTCCAGACCTCCAGCCAGCCCTGCCACCTTAGCCTCCCTCTCGGCCGCCTCGCGCTCCTCGGCCTCCCTCTTGCAGTAGGAGTAGCGATGGTTCATGTGCTGTGAGTACGAACCGGAATGGGAGAAACGCTTCCCACACTTGTCGCACTGGTAGGGTTTCTCCCCTGAGTGCAGGCGTGAGTGCTCGATGAGGTGGTGTTTGTGTTTGAAGGCCTTCTTACAGATCTGACACTGATGTGGACGTTTACCTGGAGACACACAGAGGACAGACAGAGAGGACGGTAAGGACAGAGACACCAGCTTCAGCTTAAGGTGAAAAAAAAGGTGGCGCTCTTCTAATGACTTTATCTGTGAAAAGAATCAGCAACAAAACATTTGCTTTTCCTGATATCTACAAGCACACTTAATCAATTCACATTCAAAGTAACTTAAACGTTTTATTAAAAAAATTCAAAAAGTGATCAAAAACTCAATTTTATTAGTTAAAAAAGTGAATCTTTATTATTATACACAGAGTTTCTGCAGTCTTCACCTTCTCAAATCAACGACTTCTAAAGGCTTTTATAAGACCATTATGAATGAAATTTAACACCTATATGATGACAAATGTACAAAAGAAAACTGCATACACTAATGCCAAACTTTTTTGCAGAGAATGCATGTAGCATCTCTTCTGATACAGGTTGGCATCAGAAGAGAATCAAACTTTGTCCAGTCAAGTGGCGTTATATTTACATTTAAAGATAGAGGCATAATGGCTAGCTCACTAGATCACTGAGTATACAGATTCATCACACATCACAGTGATGTATTTCAATTATTTTAGATGTTTGCAGCTAATGTGAACTCAAAATTCAGTTTCTCATAAAAACTTTTATATTCATAAAGCAATATAAAAGTGTTTAGCTGCAGCCATCAATGGCCGGTGTCCCGCAGGGTTTAGATGAGTTCTTGCTCCAACAAAGTTGATTCAAATGACACAGAAATCGCCTCAGTATGGAAGTTGGAAATTGGACATGCCATGGCCGTTTATACATACCATGCTGTTATAAAAATGATTTTCTATTGGTTTCATGCAGTATTGTCTGAAAAACTTCATCAAACTTTTCACAGTTGGAACTTCAAACTTAGAGTTTGGTTATAATTTATGGCCACGACAACTGTGAGATGCCTAGAAATGTCATCAGGCAGCAAGTAGCTTCGACGACTTCGGTGCCAGATTTAACCTGAGGAGGAACACAGTCTTCTCACATACGCACACACACACACACACACACACACACACGCTGCTGGATTTACTACGACTCCGTATGGGTGGAAATTTCTTCCATCTGACTGAGCAGGATGCTTCGTCTGCTGCCAACCGCCAGTCAGAACCTTATCCAATCAGGCATCCCACGCACACATGCGCTAAAAGCACAGCTCCACACACACTTGCACAGCACATGCAGGCAGGTTGTTCCCACAAACACACTGGAAACACCTGAAACATCCACCACAGCCAGCATACTGTAACGCGCACACAACACGCGTACACGCACAGTAGTAAATATCAGTGGGTGGCAGCTTTCTGCTCCAGTGTTGGGGAGTCAAATGAAGGATGATGCAACAAAGTGAAAGAGATGAAGGTAGAGCAGGTGTTTAAACACAGACACCAACCAATTGGTCAGTTCTGAAAGACTCCAGTAGAAAAATTGATTCTAAACAGAAACATTGTCATGACTTAAGTTTTTCAATAAGTTTTTTAGACATTGTTTGGTGTCTGAGGAAAGGTTTGCTCTGAACTGATGGTTTATACCAGGGATCTGCAACACTTGACTCTTTGGATCTTCCAGAACGGCTCTTAATAACTTTGAAAAACAAGTCAAAAGAACCAGCTAATGTTTTCAAAATTGATATGCAGACAAAATATTAACATTTACCATGATAATTGAGATCTGTAAGGGTGATAACAGATCTCAGCTCTGTCTCTGAGTCTGGGATGGAGCGCTTTAGAAATATTTTGCAATTTCTCTCAACATCGCAAAGTTTAGACTTATTTGGTGAAATGATCTCTTCCTAGAAGAATGACAGTGTTCTTTTCTTGTTCCCACTGATGGATATTCTTTCTTTCTCAAGAATTATAGATTTCGAGCTGTTGGCAGCATCATCACAGCATCATCACACACCAATGTATCGTAATGTTGACATTACGATACATTTATAATCCTTCCCAGATTGACAGATAGCAATGGTTGTTTCTTTCATTGTTGGCATGGTGATAGCACACACCTGTAGCATCCAGAGAATCAAACCAACAAAAATCATTTGCTTTTATGAAAAAGATTTTGATTATGGTCTGTATGATTTTCTGTATCTGACTGCAATCATCAATCCTGAGAAGCAACAGTGCACTTAGAATGTTTTCTTGATAGAAAGTTTGAAAAAGTATCTTTCTGGAATATTAATCAGTTATTTTTAACTCAACCAATGAACAGTCAAACAAACAGATTGTTTTGAAAGGTACATAAAGGACTGCAGGAACAATATTACCATCAGTTTGAGTTCAGTTGGAAACAAGAGAAAGTTGTTTCAACAACAACTTCAAGCTCCGTATTAAAGGAAATAAACAGGAAACATTAATCTGTGAAAACTAAAAACAAACAGAGTTCATACAGGAAACTTCAAACCTCCAGAACATCTAACTGAGAAACTGTTTACATAACACTACTGAATTAAACATGAAGTCTGTGGGTTTAAATGCTGGCTGCCTGTTTTATCTGCTCAGGATTTCTTCATCTGGCCAACATGATGTCGGTATGATGCAATGCATAGAAAGACAGGGAATAAAACAGGTAGGATGGGAATGTATCACCTTCATGAATCCTGTCATGAATCCTCTCTTAGCTTTAAAAGAAAGTCACTAAAGAATGGGACTGTGGTATCAGGTTATATCCAGGAACAGCTGCCATTTACGAGTTGTACACAGAAAGTTCACCTATGGGCAAAAGTGACCATTACATATCGACTAATAAATTGGAAAAGTAGGTGGAACATTGATACACATTGATTCAGGTCTTACTTGGTAGACTGCGAATATTTTGAGTCATTTAGTTCATATAAATCTAAACAGAGAAAGATTACATGTGGGGTTCCTCATGGCTTCTTTTTTGGATCACTTTAGTTCAACATTCAAATACTCTGCCAGATTATAGAGAACTACATCTCTTCCTACATGCTTGCTGATAACATGCAACTTTATATTTTTGTTTTGCCACATGATTACACTTATTTAATGGAGCCATAATATTATGACCAAAAGGTCAGATGAATAAATAAAACAAAGCATTATTTTATTTATAAATAAAACAAAGCATTAATATTTTTGGCCAAAAAAACACAAGTTTAGTTATCAGGTCCCAGCTATTCTCAATATGGCCTAACCACAAAGCATGCAATGATCAACTTACTGCAATCTTAGTCAAATTGCTATATTAAAGGATTTTATGTCAAAACAGGACTGAGAATAAGTTGTGAATACTCGTAATTAGTCAAAAAGGCACCAACTAGTTGTCCTTAAACGGACTTAATACATGAAGGTTTGCTACAGATCTGACTTACTGTTTCTTTGTTGTCTGAAGATGAATTGTATCTCACTGTTTTTAATAAATTCTTATTTTTAATGTTATTTTCTTTACCTTATTTCTTTTATTTTATGACTTTGCACTATGAATTACCTTGGTTTTGAATGGTGCCATACACATGACTTACGGCGTCTTGCAGTGTAAACGTAAAACCCCTTTGCTGTTAAAATGAGTCATCTTTTCTAAAGTTATGTTTAAAGCGAGACCTGATGGTACGTTTACCTTTACCAGTGAAGTTTCATCACAAATTGTTTCCAGGGTAAATATAAAAAGCGATTCTCTGTTTATATTAAATTATTCCTCTGGATCTTCACTCAGACACAAACAGGAACAAAAGCCAAATTCCCCCTTATACCACAATCTGAAACTCGCTGCAGAACATGGTTTTTCCTCCCCGACCAGACGCTGCAAAGAAGAGAACGTGTTAAAGGCCGCAGCCTGCAGAGAAACAAAACAGATCAGAGGACCTACGAGTTGGAAGCTAAGTAAGAAACAGAAGTAAAGAGTAGGGAGTGAAACAAAAGTGTGAAGAAATTAGAGGTAAAAGGAGAACGGGGGGTTAAAAAGAAATGTCCAAGTGTTATATATACCTGTGTGCTCATATTTGTGTCTTAGGAGGGAACTGGTCTTCTGGAATGTTTTGTCGCACAAGTCACACGCGTACATACCACTTTCAGTCTTCTTAATCTTCTTCCTGGAGAGCAGCGAATCGCTGTCTGTCAGGTCGTCCAGGCCTGACAGATAGTCTGCCGTCCCGTCCAGCAGCTCCCCCTGAGACAGAGACAGAGCTGCAGTCATAATCCCACACCTGTCGACTTCACGCTCCGAGACACCTTCTGCTGCCACCCCCCTCCTGGCTCCATGATCCCAAGTCTGGACAGGGCTTAAAGGCCCAACCTGGGTAAGTCCCTTCATCCAGGAGACGTTTTAAAAACAGGTGGGGGAGGGGAATGAAATGAACGAGGGTGTGCAGGAGATGTTCAAGGTGACTTTTCACAGAACCAAACTGTGGTCAGAAACATCTCCTCTTAAACAGTTGCTTTCAGCCCAAACACTCCTTCAAGGTTTTTTTCTGTCTGCATTTACAGCAGAGATTTTCTGACGTAAAGCAGGCGGCCGCTGGATCATACATCAGTCAAAACATTTAGGATTTCCTCTCTCACATAATTCAATATTTAACAAATTACAAACTTACACAACCAACGCCATCCAACATTCAACCAGCCAGCACTAACCAATACTTTACATCCTCTTTGACTGTCCTCCAGTCTGTAGACACACACCAATAGCTATAAAAACAAAATGTTCCTCCATTATGAAAACGTCCTTTGGATCTGAGCAATGACCTGCTAATGAGATATTGTTAAATACTGTATTGATGTATTGATATTCCTTCCTCACAATGCTGCCATGATCCAGTGAGCCTCAGCATTTCAATCAAACCAGCGCCGGTCCAAATCAGATGAGGGCATTAAGGGCAGGGAAAGTTCATTCAACTTGCACATATTGATGTCTGATATATAGGAATAATTGATTGTGATTTGATATATTGTGCAGCTCTAATCTGTTGGGTTCTTTTTGTGGTTCCTTTAACAAGGAAGAGGGTTCTTGTTTCACTGTAAGTCACACTGACTGACTGTGGTACAAACAGCTTCTGAGAAGGATCCATTTACAGTTCTACCTCAGAAAAGCTTTCTAAAGGTTTGCTAACTTTGGTGGTTGGTACAAATTCTGAAGAAATGGACTGACATCAAAGAAGATCAGTAGAAGATGCAATGCTATGGGTAAGGATTAGAAAACTTGTCTAAATCTGCAGAAGAGACCCTCAAATATTAGCGTGCGCTCTTTAAGTGTCAGCTCTTTTGAGGCTTTAGCTCTTATGTCCAACAATAATGATTCTCAGGTTTGATCACGTTTGCCTGAAAACTGATCATTTTTATAACAATATCGTAAAAAAAAAAGTTATATATAATAATCCAGTTTTACCTGGAAACCTGCTTTCCGTTGGTACTTCCTTCTATGCTGCATTTCTGCAAACGTTGCAGCCCCTGTGGCGTAGGTGTAGGCCATGTGGGGCAGGAAGCTCATGGGGGAGGTGGCCTGAGCAGGACTTATGAAGGTGGGTGGAGGAAAAGCTCCATGGGGTGGCAAGGAGGTGTACATGGGACCACCAGCAAAGGGATTAATCCCAAAAATTGGACTGGTGCTTTTCTCCGGCTGATGGATAGAGCTCCCACCAGTGTCCGAGCCCAAGACCTCCTTCTTGATCTTGACAAGTGCTAGAGATCCAGAACCCTGTTCACGTACTGACACCTCGCAGTTGTACTCGGTGATAAAGCCATTTGGCTTTGGTCGCTTTTGTGCCATGTGTTTTGGCAGCGACAAATCTAGAGGTGTGTCCCCATGGGCATCCTCAGAAGTGAGGCTGTTTGGAGTGTAAGAGCTACTCTGGGAGTGTTTTGATGAGGTGTAAGACAGGTTTAGAGGTGACGAAGTGTTGCTCCTCAAGGGATCAGCAGGATCTACTGGTTTGTCCCCCTTTGTGTGTCTGTTGGCTGTAAACTGATTGATCTTTGTGAGTCTGTGGGTGGGATCAGTGTTAATAAAGCCGTTGTGTAAATCTATAATGGGAAGGGACACTGGAGACCGACTCAAGCTGCGGTCTGGTCCTCCACGCTCGGGAGTCGGGAACTTTTTCCTCAAACTGTCCATGTGGTTGTTTTGAATTTTCCATTGCGAAAACCAATCTTTTACCAGTTCTTGAGGAAGGCCAACCGCAAGGGAAATCTTGAGCAGTTCTTCGGAGTTTGGGTCAGCATTCATGGCAAAGTAAGCCTTTAACACTGACATGTGGTCCTTGAAAAGGTTGGTGGGGCTGTGGGGCCTCTCAGTACGGGACAGTTCATCAGCCCTCAACCCCCTGCAGCCAACAGGACTGCCTTCTGGATGTTGCAGGACTGCTTTGATGTCCTCGTTCATTTTACACATGTAGCGCTCATGTTGGTGAAGTGGGATGGGTCCGGGGAAGATCTCCTTGCAGTATTGGCAAGAATGGGTTAATAATTGGTTCTGTTCATCAGAGAACTTTTCTTCACTGCTGAGATCAACTGATTGGTTTGGTTTCTCTTTCTTAGCATCCACTTGCATCTTGGAGTCATTGATAAGGTTCTTGGCCTCATTGACCTTCTCCAGCGTGTAGTCAATGATGCTCTTGGTAGGACTGTTGCTGCCAATCACCTTAAAACTGGCCTGTGCCTCCATTTGGGCACCCAGCTCCTTCATATAAGCTCTAAGCTTGGACAGCTCCTCTGGGTTTCCATCCATCTTTTGCCTGCAAACTGTGTTGTCCACAATCTGGAGAACCTTCTGCACCTCACTTAGGCTGCTTCCACGAGGTTCAGCGTATCCCAGCATAGAGAAATCAATCCCCATGCCACCCAGTTGTTGAAAGAAGCTTTGTGAGGAGCCAAGCATACCCAGTGGGCTTCCACTACGACCATTTAAGTAGACACCTGGTCCCCCAAATCCATGCTGTGAAGCCATTAGTAGACGGTAGTCATTAAAGTCCATTGGCTCGGTTTTAATGTCCACCTGACCTTGCTGGTCTTGCAGGCCAGGGAGACGCCCATTCTCTAGTTTTTGCCGGAGGTGAGCCAAGGCGGGGCTTCCAGGTGAGGATGTTGTGGAGTTTGGAGAAGAGCCAGGCTTGCTGTTGTTCCCATTGCGTACTCGGCCATTAAGGGCAACCAGGCCGATGCATTTCTTGCTGCTGATGTGGGAACTGTAGGATCCCGAGTGGGAGAAGCGCTTCTTGCAGTTGGAGCATTCGTAGGGCTTCTCACCTGCAATGCAACACAGGAATTACTTTACTTTCCATCTATTTCAAACAACTGAGATTTTTCCAGATGTTTTCCAACAATGAATAGTCAATTCATTAAAACCAGGACTATGTTTCTGACTTAGTTAATCTCTGCGGTGGAGAAAGTACTCAGTTTCAGTAAATTCTGTTTAAAGTACCCAGTCCTTTGAAGTACTCAACTGTCTCAACCTGCCATCACTGATTAAGCAGACCAACAATCCAATTTTTGGTTCAGAATATATTTGCTCTTGATAGAGACCACCAACAATTTAATTTGACTTTTGATAAACTGAGCTATACAACTGGATCAATATGTCGCTTTTTTAGGTTGAAATCTTAGAAGGTGAATCATGAAGAGTTCAGGAAATTGCTCCTGTTTCTTATTTAACTGACCTCATCTTTTATTTTCTTTATTTGTATAAAGGAAACAGTTGTAGTTATACTTTTTGTTGTGCATACTAATGACAACAGGATATTGTGTTTTTATTACAAATAGACTGCATTGTCTGGGTTCTTTCTCCGAGTGTGTGTGTGTGTGTGTGTGTGTGTGTCTGATGTTCTGCCAGTGCCCAGGGTGATAAATGTGTGTGTTTATCTGCTCCTCCACCCCTCTGCTCCACTCACCGCTGTGAATACGGAGATGCTCCTTCAGGTGATGCTTGTACTTGAAGGCTTTTCCACACTCGCTGCACTTGAACTTGCGGTTTGCAGCTCCCTCACTGAGCAGCGGTGGCTGCAAAGAGGAGAAACCGATTAGAAAAGGAGGGAGGAGGAGTGGGAGTGGAGCAGAGAGGATAGAGACAAATTCTCCTGGAAGTCTGAGTGCAAAGAGGCATTCTGAGAAACAGCGTGGGCTGACTCTCTTCACATGCTGCAGTTTCTGGTTGAGGTGCATTCCCAACATTTCAAATGCAAATACACCAATAAACAAAAACAAAGCGTAATGGAGGGGTGTCCTCCCCCCACAGGAGAGTGGGAGCTCATGTCTTTTCATTTCACATGAAACACAAACCTGAATACTCATTTCCTTTAGTCAGCCGATAAAGCGCCTCCATCATCTGCTTGCTGTGATGCTGCTTAACCACAAGTTTAACCAGAGAAGAGACACGATGATCAAGTTACACACCATTTGGACACATTAATGACATTATTATTAGAGTTCCTCCATTCTGATTCCCTGGTAAGCTTTCTGCAGGACGGATGGAAGGACTGAAGGAGAAAACGTTTCACAACATCAGAAATGGAAGTTAATCTGGAAATTGTTTTCCTTCAGCTACTCAAGGAGATGAATCCAATATCTATCCGTCCGTCTGTCCATCCTTCCTTCCTTCATTCCATGGTAAGGTCAGAAGTCTTGATAAGGTGTCTCATTGTCTGTTGTGTTTCATGTTTGTGATCAAACAGACATGAAAGCGAAGGATTTATGTCTCAGATGTTTTAGAGATTCAACTTGAGGATTTCTGTGTTGAAACTTGAACTGATCTGAGTTCAGCCTCTGGTCTCAGTTTAACGGTTTAACTGAGGGAGTCCTCAGATAAACACTGAGAGGATTAGGATTCTCCAGCCCAGCAGGGAAAAGACCATCTGGTCCCAGTTCAGTCTGCGAGGAGGTCTGAGGAACCGGAGGATCCTGACAGCCGACTGCCTGGATAAGGTAATCCCATTACGATTGTGGTGTAATTGGAAAATGGAATGACTTCCAGCTTAGTTACTGACTCTAATGAGACTCCTGGATGTAAGGAGCAGAGAGCAGGCGTGTGCAGGAAGCGTTTAACACGGCCTCATCATTAGATTAGAGCGCGAAGCGATGAGCTGCATCTAAAGGCTGCACGCCCAAACACATCTGCTGCCACAGGAGGAGGCTCCGCCCACACAGGATGCATCGGCATCAATTATCTATCTATCTATCTATCTATCTATCTATCTATCTATCTATCTATCTATCTATCTATCTATCCTTCCCTCCATTCCGCCCTCCACCCATCCTGTACAGGTATGTATTCTCACCTGGTCCACAGTGGGTTTGTGTGTGGTCATGTGCCGCTCCAGCTGGGTTCTCTGGTTGAACGTTTCTGCACACAGCAGGCAGGTGAAGGTCTCCTCTGTGCTCTCATGTCGATACTTGATGTGCTCCTTCAAAGATGTCAGCCGCTTGTAGCCGCGCTCGCAGTACGGACAGGTGAGCAGTTGGGCGAAGTCGTCTGTGGCACTGGAAGGCAGATCTGCAGGGGGAGGTGAAAGGTCACATCATGAGTCGTGTCGTTTTTGATTAGTCATATTTTTAACTTATTGGTTATGAGCTTTTTGCTGTGACCATCAGCTCACCATGTTCGCTCTCATCCTGGCCGCCGGCCTCGGGCGTGCTCAGGCGCGTCACCTCCTCCGGGGCTTCTGGGTAAATGATGGCGGTGTCACTGCGCTGCAGGTACTCAGCAATGGTTGCTTGGTGACCGTCGTCATCCTCCAGCTTTCGTTTCTGGAAGAACTCATCCAGCCCGGAGATGCCGTCCAGTCCCCTCCCTGACACAAAACAAATGGCGAAAAGATGATCATCGGCATAAAAAGACACTTTCTGCCCTGACTCTTGTCTCACAGGTATACAAATCAACAGACACCTTGCAAGTCTTTCTAACTGACTAAGTATTTACCAAAATTTGTGGAAATCTTTCTGTCAGATGCAGTTTGACCACAATAACAAATAATGTTAAAGAACATAGACATGTGTTACTTATAAAGTACTATTATGTTTGTAACAATTAAAAACAGATCATTCACATTTAAATAGATGTAAGGTTTATCAAGTTTTATTGTAGCTCATTTCAGAAAAATTAAGAAACAATCAGTTATATCTATTTAATTGGTTGTGTTTAAAAATAAAATATTTTTGTAAAAAAGTGTGATTTTGGGTGCATCTGTTGTTTCATTTCATTGCACTGTTATTGATCAGAATATTGAATATCGATCTCACCTGCACCGACTTCCACCGCCTGCAGAGAGGCCTCAGGTCCCACAGCATCGAACTCGCTGCTGCGACCGTCTAAAGCAACAAAAGACAAACATGTTAATCTATTCCTTCTAGTTCTTTGGAACTGGTTCTAAACTGGTTCATCACTGGTTTTTATCCTCTTTGTTTCTTCCTTCAACTGGTTATTGTCTTGATTTTAAAACTGGTTCTCTCTGGGATTCTTTTCTTTGTTCTCTTCCAAGTATTTTCTCCTCGTTCTAATCATATTTTATAATTACATATTGTCCTGGTTCTCCTCATGAATGTCTTGGTTCTTCATTTTGTTTGTTTTGTTTGTCTTAATTGTCCTTCAGTTTTTTCCCCCATGTTATTCAAGATTTTCTGCCGGTTCTCTCCCTGTTTCTTTACCAGATCTCAATATTTTTCTCCCACTAGTCCATCTTCATTCTGTCAATGGAACTAATACTTTTGAAATATACCAACATTAAGTAATCATTTACTTAAAACAAGCTTCTATATCTTGCGAAAATGTTACTTGTAAGTTAAATTACTTAAGGTTATTTGATTAGAGCGACTTTTTGCACTGTATTTTTCTTCTTCTGGTTTTCCCTCCTACTATCCCATCCCCACTCCTGGTTCATACTATTATTCTCCTCCTTTCAGACTCAAATTGTTTTTTGCAGCTGATCTGTGTTCAGAGGAACGGGAATGATCAATAATTCTCAACAAGAACAGTTCCAATACTTTGATATACAGATGATAACCATCTTCTTTCTGGTATCTGAGGCTTATTGAAGCATCAGAAGCAGCATTTTTTATGTGATGGAGAAAAACAAACAACATTTTGATGCTGATCAGAGCAGAGACTCACCGATACATTCGTCCTCTCTGTGGGGCTCCGAGTCGTCCGGCTCCCGGTTGGACAGCAGGGCGTGGTCGACCCTGGGCGACGCCACCAGGGCGGGGACACCAACTGGACTGCCCGCCTCTTCATCGTCTCCTGCTCCTCCGGTGAAGCTGCTGTCATCACGGAGCAACGTCTGGTCGTCCTCATCTGTCTCTGAGGTTGTCTCCAGAACACTGTCATAGTTCAGAACTGAAACACAGAGACGAAGGAGGAGATAAGACGGCTGGTAAAGCATCTGGAACCAGCTTTCCCTTTGGATCTTCATCAAGAAACGAGTGAAATTCAGTCTTTGACGAGATTCCTGAATGAACGACATTGATTAATCTCTCCTCTTGATTCCTGTCAATGAGCTTGTTAAAGTCTGTCTGCAATAAATGTACATATACACTTGGACAAAATGGACTTTGAAAAAAAAAAGGCACCATACGATTCCATCTAAGAGCTGTGTGATTGATTGATTTGATTGTCTCGTTACGTAAAGTAGTTTAATCTGTCTTTTCCGTTGAAAAACAGCAGAAGCTTCCTTTGAACCCATTATGACTTATTTTTAGAGCTCAATCGATTAATTGGGATTAATCAAGTTGAATCAGTTATTGAAATAATTAACTGTTACGCGCATACAGACAAAAATAAAAGTCAGATGCCGAAAGTACAACATACCAGAACTTCCGGGTAAACCAGAACTTAAGTATGCATTCAAAACCTTTGCTTGGAAATATGTTTGACCCAGAATCTAAAAAAATCTATAAAGCACAATTTGGGATCCAATTATTAATTGATTAAATAGTCAATAGGTGAGCCTTACACTGTTTTGACGTTAAGTCCAGTAAAAATGGCTGAGCTTCTCACATGATGTTAGAAGGAATTTTTAGCTGCAGATGCATCCATTAAATGCTGTTATTGTATTTTAGACAACAAAATGTTTATGTTCTTCATTAAAAAAGGAAGTTATTTACTTGCATTTTTAATGTGTTTTTAATATTGTATAGAAAAGCTTCACTGAAAGCACATGCCAATTTTTTCATCCGATTAATCAATTAGTCGTCAGAATAATCAATTAATTGATAACTATAACTGTTTGTTGTAGCTCTACTTGTTTTAGTGTGATGTTTGTCAGCTGTGTCGGCTGTAGACTTGAACTGAGTTGAACCTGACTGAGGTGAATTGTGTGTGCAGGGGTGAGGGTTGGGGTGCATGCGTGTGTGTGTGTGTGTGTGTGTTGGTTGGGGGGAGGAGGGGGGGTTGCATGACATCATGGGAACAGCCTGCAGACGGGAGTCCAGCCACAGAAACAGCCTCAGATTTTCAGCCTCGTTCAGCGAACACAGATTGTTGGAGTGCCTCTGCTGCGTCTTATCACACTTCCTGCTGCAGATTTGATCTCCCACAAGAGGCAGCAGACCCCCCCACCCACCACCACCACCCCCACCCCCAACGAACCCCCGACCCTCTCAGCTACACGGAGATTAGTCTGTTCATAATATGATCTTTGTCTGCAGCCGCTGCAGCTCTCGCCTCCCGGACAACTGCGCAACAGGTGCAAATTAAAAAGGGAGCCACGGTGGGCTGGGCGCAAATCTGCTGACCTGGGCTGAATACCAAGAGAGGGGGAGTAGGGGTCGGCGAAGGGAGTGGGGGGTGGGGGGGGCGTGGGACAGGCCGGGCTTTAATAAGAGGTGTGACCGCTTCAGACGGGTAAAGCCCTCTGTGATCAAACATAGAGAGATGGAGCGCTCGCTGTGTGGTCCAAGGTATACATGGGGGTCTAATGTGACCCCACATCCCCATAGGGCCAACACACTCCCAAACCACCCCCTCTATTATTCTATTATTTCTTTCTTTCCTGACTGAAAGAATGTGAGCTGCAGCTGAAATATTCAGCTGTTCCAAAGCAGGATATTGATTTATCCAGCTTGATCAATAACCGGTTAATCAATAATCGTTAGGTTGCAACATACTGATGGTATCAGGGAGTGTCTGGAACCGGCCTATTTTCATTTTTTCTGATCAGAGAACTCAGCCAACTTTGAACTTTTGCCTCAATGTGAAGGAATTATGAGTTTTTCAAACAGACAGTATTCAGTGGTTTGGGTTCATGTAGCCTTAAGGGTCTCTTTCCATTCAGAGGTGCCCAGAAAACTAAACCCTAAAGAACCTCACCCTTTTTCTAAGCCACTGTACTACTGAAGTTTATTTCAGAGGGTTGCATTCAAGATATCCGACATACGGTTGGAACATAACTTGATGGGGAGATCGAGACCTGCAGATGAGGAGCAATCAGTTTATACATCTACTGCTCTGTCCTTCCATCAACCAGACACAAAGATGCTTCAACTCCTCCACTTCATTCAATTGCATCATACCTGAAGAGATGCTGAGGGTTCAGCAAACCCTACTGGAGCTTGGATGGCTCATCTCCAAACAGCAGCAGGGGAACATTTTCACATGGACCCACCACATGTGAATTTTGGTTCATCAAAACTAATACTTATTGATCCAGATTTCTCCTCTTGGACCCCCAATAAATGAAATAACCAGGATCAATCAGTGACATAAAGGCTCGTGTTGAAACTCCAGACTCTGATTGGTCAACAGCTGCTGACCTCCCAACAAACTGCATTCAAAGTGCTGTCTGTCATATAGATCACACGATTCGCTGCTGCCCCACAGCAAACCTGTGGCTGCAACCCAACAATGTTTCAGAGTGAAAGGTCTCCACCGGAGAGCATCTCTGTTTCATCAGAGTGAGGCATCGCTGGAGGAGAACATCTCTGTCAGTTGTCTTTGTGTTGAGCAGAGAGCTGAGGACAAAGCTGAGACTCCTCCTCCTCCTCCTCCAGCTTCCCACACAGACGCATTAATCTTCCTCCTCCTCCGACACATTCTCTGTTGTCACATTGGTCTCCAGCTGTTTCTGAGAGGAAACTCCTCAGAGGCGGCACAAACACACATACACACACACAACTGGAATCTGAAAAGCTCAAACAGCAAACGCAAACAAATATGGATCACGCAGCTCTGAAAACAACAGCAGCACCACGATAGAAAAACAAGCCACACTGAAAACAGTGTGTCCTCTTCATGTCTCTGTAGGACATGTGATTTCGTTGCCGATTAATGACTCAGCATCACGTTGAGCTCGAACCTTCAGAAACAGCAGCCCATCTTCCAGCTGCTGCAACACTGGTCCAGGTGCTGCGTCCTCCTCCGTCCGCTCGCTGCCTCACTCTGAGGTGGAGGCTGATGCATCCTCCTCTCTTCCTCCTCATCAGCTGATCACCTGAGCAGCAGCCTGAGGGAGGAGGGGATGTGGTTCCCATGGATACCAGGTTCCTACCTGAAACTCAGTGTTTTCATTTCGTCCAGTTATCCAGAGTCTTCTGCAATATTTTATCGTGATTTTTACCAAATATTCTCCAGGCAGTCCTAAGGTCTTTTAACTTTGTGCAGCCACTCTGTCCCCTGTTATAAATCTGTTGTAAGCAATAGATTTACAATCTATTGTAGCATTGCTGCACCTGCTGCTGTTTCCTCTGAACAGGTGTGCTGTTGTGTTGGGGCTGTGGAGTCCGCTGAATGTGGGGAGTTCCTGCATTGAGCTGCTGATTGTGTTCGGTTCCTGATTGAATTAAAGTCTCATTTATCTGCAGGGACCTGTGCAACAGGCTGGAAACTCAGGCGAGGAGGGGGTCACAGCCCAACATCATCATCGTCACCCCCACAAATCAGACGTCCTCCTCCTGAGACCCGCCTCCACACATGGTACGACTCCCATGTTTATGGGCCCCACTCGCCACCATTAACAGTAACGACTCCCAGAAGCAGCAGAGCTGCTCCTGATACTCTCATACAACATTGATTGACTGATCTGATGAGCATTGTTTTATATATAAAAAAATTCCCTAATTATTCTTTCCTGTGTTCCCTCTGATGTTGTCAGGAAGTAGACAGAGCAGTTGCTATAGAGCTCTGAAAGAATAAAACAAGATAGTTTGAAAGACTTGGTTCGATTAGGGACTCAAAACTGCACCATTTGTTACATTTTCAGCTGGTGTGGTTTGCTTTCACACTCCAGTGTGTCAAACAAACCAAAACCATTCAAAAGACGTGTTTATCCCTCATCTGTGGTAGCACTGCATCAAGAACTACTGAAGAAAAAGACACAAAAACCTCTGAAGAACACCCTGAGCTCAGCTTGCTTCTTCACAACATGTAAACAAAAATGGAGTTGCGTCAGATTTTAGCAGCTGGAGGATTTCACTCTGGTCTGGTAAACGACCATGAGCTATTTCTTTCACTAGCACTAGATATGGGTATTTGTTTTGGTTGTTTTTACCCAGAATTCCTGCAACCCAAATTCTTCCTGTTTTTGCATAAGCAGTCGAACGATCAGAGTTCACTTCAACCGAACCAAGACCTAGCCTAGTTTAAGCTGATCAGAGTTCACTTTTTGGTCGACATCAGAGTTTGATTGCACATTCACACCTTCCCAAGCAAATCGGACTTTCTAGGCAAACGAACTAGAGTTAGATCAGATTAGATTAAATCTAGGGTAGATTAGATTAAAGTGGACCAAACAGGGCTGGTGTAATTGAACCCCAAGTCTTTCTGCAAAAAATTACTGCAGAACCAAACAGAGAATGCTAACTGTTTGTGAATCATTTCAGGCCTCCAGCTGTACACAGAATTGCAAACATGCTCAGAAACAACAGACGTCCAACCTCAGAGCTTACCATTGCGAGAATTAAAGAGGAGCAGAGTGATGAAGAGGAGCTGGAACCGACAGCTGCTCATTTCTAAGGTATGTGCTGCCTCTAAGAATGGAGCAAAATCCCTCAAAGACAGCGCTGCCGGGGGAGCAGGGAGAGATGGGGGAGGCACCAAAGGCAGAGATGTTCTGCTGGAGAGTTGCTGTGTAATTACAGTTACCACAACCCAACTTTCCCATGAGGCCGAGCGTTCCAAGACAAAACTGGGGAATCTGTAATTCTGCCTGCAGGGTGGAGGGAGGAAGGAGGAAGAAGTCTGTGTTCCCTAAATGTGACAAGAGGTGAAGCAGAGGCATCTTCCTCAAATATCTCCAAACAGCTCTGGTGCCGCGGACCGCCGAGTCTGACCTGACCGGACATTAAGTTCACATTCAGTGACATCATACCAACTAAAAACTAGGGCTGTAAAATGATTATTTTAGCAGATGATGATTAATTAATTATTCTAGCGATTAATAAATTATTCAGATAAAAGAATTGGCCAATTCTACATTTAATCACTTCAGCCTTTTTTATGCAATATTAGAAATACATTGAAAGATCCAAGTAAGCAAATAATTAAATCTCTTGTTAAATAAGAAAACAAACATTTTATTTTCTAAAATGCAATAACCTGCATTTCTTTAGTGAACGGTTGATCATTTGTAACAAATGATAAATATGCAGCTAAAATGATTCTTCTAAAACACTTATAAGCAGAGGTTTTCTTTAACCTTAAATGCAAAATGTATATATTTGTAGTACAGTTTTGATGTAATTTATTCAGCAAATGGCCTCAGTTAACAGATAGTCAGATATTACATTTGTTGATTATTTTAGTAATCGATTCATCACAATTTATCAAATTAATCATTTCAGCCCTATTAAAAATATCAGCTTTAAATCCAGCATTTTTAATGGAGCCCTGTAAACTTTTGCATGCAGTGGAAATACGTTTGCAGTGACATCATATCTACATGCAGTGATGCCAGAGTTTCAGCAAGTGATATAAGGTTTCACATGCATCACATATTACAATTACTCATGGTAAAAAAAAATAACATGCTGTGATATTCGTTTCACTTACAGAGCCTAATATAGTGACTTAGCTTGCAATGACGACACGTTTATAAGCCATGATACGACTTTACAAGTAGAGATATCATGTTTACATGCACTGATGTTGCATTTCTGCCCTTTTTAATTAATGAACAAGTAAAACAACAGGCTCACAAAGACTCCATATACACCAATTTAAAGGAATAATTCAGCAAACAGCCATCTGAGGATTTATTTTTGTGACAAGGAACATAAGAATCTCAGAGCAAAAACAAAACTAACAGAGTCAGCAAAATCTACTGTGTGGTGTTGTGTCAAAGTTTACAGTTAAAGTATGTTTAGCTATGAGTGTACAAAGCTGAGTCCTTCTTACCACCAAACCAGTCAGTCCTAATTTAACAAATTCAGCATAAGTCGGTTCCTACCTGGAGAATCAGACTGAGCACATATGGATAAATCACTTGTCAGAAAATCTTTTGGCCTGGATTCACAATTTGTACATCGGTTAGAATCTAAATGAGTCTTTGCAATCAGCATCTGTCACCAATCTCATTATGATGCTATTATTATGACTTGTTCATGTGTATGAAATGAAAACCTCATAATGGCTGCATACCAAAAATAAAAGCTTTTATAATAAGATTGATATGGGAGTTGCTAATTACTACATCCTGTTTTTAAATATTATTTAAAGTTCTTTTCTCCAGTTTTAGAAACGGATGGCTGTTTGTTATAGGTTTGATATAAATTGCTAAAGCACTGTGTGGTTAGTGTACACACACACACACACAGACACAGACAGGATGAGGATGAGATAAAAGACAGATCAGGTCATTAAATCCTGATTTAAGGTCATCGATGTTACAACAAATGATCTGCATTCTAGGAAAAAACATGTGAAAACTAAATGTAAATTTCTGACTGTAGCTCAGAGAGCAGATTTGTCAATCTGATCTACTGCAGCAATTCACCTCTTCAAAAAAGTAGTTCAAGTGATTTCAGTGCTCAGTTCAGACCTTAAATGAGCAGGGAACAAGTTGTTTTTGTCTGCAGATATGTGCAGGAGTTTAACGTTAAGTTTATCAGCAGCAAGGCGTCCGTTGAAGCCTCACCTCGGCCTCGGTGTGTCGCCTGATTAGACAAACAGAGGAGAAAACAGAGCTGCTGCGCTCCGATAAGAGGTGAAGCGCCGATATCATGGCCGCCATCCACTCATACGTGTCTGTTTCAGGAGGAGCAGAAGGAGGTCGGAGGTGTGAACAAGAGAGAACACAGCCGGTGAGCCGTGAATGGGTTTCATGGTGAACATGAACAAGCTCCTCTTGTTCTACAAAAACTCACGAAAAACTTGACTTTTCTACCGTTTGAAGTCACAGTCTTGTTCTACATGCATTTTGAAGCCTGTCAAACTTCGTCTTTCTGTGTGAGAAATCAATTAATCATCAGTCTCCGAGGTTTCCAGGGGGCCATGTCCATAAAAATGTAGGTTACTTTAAGAGAAAGTCAGACTTTAGGAGTGAATAATGGATAGATTCGCTCACACTATGATGAGGAAGTTTGAGGGTTTACAGCCCAACAGCCCCCCTTGGGGGGAAGGAGGGGGGAAGAAAATCCAAAATGTCTGAATTATTTATCTTCCCAGGTGGAGGATGAATCCTTATGAAAAGAGAAAGCAGGAAGAGCGCAGTTATTAAATCCCTCCAATGAATACCTTCTTCCTGCGAAAAGCAGCGCTAGAAAAACTTTTTTCTGCTAATAATTCATGACTGCAGGTATTTTAACTTCCCGCCGCTTCAAAAAGCATCACTCCAACTTCTTCTTCTTCAGAGCAGCAGCAGAGGCGCACTGCAAGCTTTAAAGCTCTTTGTCGGTTTGTGCCGTCAGACTTTAATCCATCAGGATCAGCTGCTGCAGACGGAGGGAACTCTACGGACCAGCTGAGGTTCAGAAGCGGACCTATTAAAAGGTTCAGAAAATCAGCCAAAGAGGAAAAGAATTTGCTCAGAAAACACCCAAGTTAGAGCCAGAACTGAGTCACAAACACCACACAGAGCTGAAGATCAGCCAGAAAACTAGTCAAGGAAAGCTAACACCATAAAACCGAGCCACAAGTGAATCAACATTCAGTCCACTGAGCCAACTCCAAGCTGAAACTGAGTCACTGCAAATTCAACCCCAAAACAAAACTAAACATCTGGCCAACAAAGCTCTGCCAGCAAAGAGAGAAGACATTGTAGTAATGGTAGAAAAATCAGTGAAACTCAGCAGCAACATAAAAACTGATCTGCTCGAAAATAATTTATAAAACCTAAATAATATAAGACAATAAAATAGATCACCTGGATACTCTAAAGTTAATGTCAAGTAGTGTAGCTAAAGGGTCGTGGCAAATGAAACACAAAAATATTTTCTTTCCACTGAGGACAGATTCCTCAGAAAACCAAACCAAGTATTCACAATGAAACTGAATAAAACTTTGATGAATTATCTGCAACCAGAAGTACAAAATTGAACTACAGGTTTAATGTGTGTGTGTGTGTGCGTGTGTCAGGTATTGCTTCACTTCACACTGACTGGTCTTCAGAGGTATTTTCATCTGTTCCAGGAACAATTTGCAGAAGTGAAACTGCTGATCAAGTAGCTCTAATGTTGACTCACAAGACCTCCATCCTTCACCACAACCTGCAGCCGGACACCAGCACCGGGCACAGCCGAGAGAAGAAGAAGGAAAACACCGCTGTCAGCACTTCCTCAGGTCACACAAGTCTGTGTGTCACAGCGTCAGTTGTTTTCTGACAGTAAGCTGGAGAAGCTCAGTTTTCACTGTTAACAGAAACATCAGCATGCAAAACTTGTAGCCAATACGACTTCAGCTTTTCTGAGGTGAATAAGCACCCCGAAGAGCCAGACTCAGAGTGTGTATCTGTATGTGTGTAATCGGGGGTGAAGGACAAACAGGAAGTGAGGTGTCATTGGAGTCAGTCAGTGCTCGCGGTCGCACCTTTGGACTGACAGATGTGCTTTTCAGTCATGTGACCTGAGAACAGTCCTGATCTACTCAGGGCCCACCCTCGCTCTGATTACCACTGAGGTGACAGGAAGTGACAGGCGCTCAGGCCCCGGGGCCCAACTTTCCAGCCAAATGAACAAGTGGCTGCAGGAAGTAGAAATCCATGCACTGACTGTCACTCAATGCCAGACTGTCAACCAATCAGATCCCAGTTCACAGTCTGGTTACCTGAGTGACACCTGAACACCTGGTTGGTCCATCCACCTGAGTCACATGACAGATTTGAATTCTTTGCTCACCAACCCACCTTAAGATTCTACCAATCAGATTCTAGCATCAAAGCTGATAAAACACCAAACCAATCAATCAATCAACCAATTGGGATAACAAAGCTTCCTATTTATCAGATAAGAGACGGTGGAGACATTTGGATAAGCTGCTTCGTGGAGCCCAGCAGGCCTCAGTCTTCAGAGCAGCTTATTCAGGTTGCACAGGAGTCTGGAGTCTCACTTTAGGGATCCACTTTTTGATTACCGATATCTGAGGATTAGTATTGGCTGATACCGATCAAATACAGAAAATCTGTGCTTATTTGACTTAATCCTTTTTTTGCTTGTTTGTTTTTAAACAGACATAAATGTAGTGAATTACAAATTTATTGAATAACTCTGCACCAGTACAACAAACCTAAGTACACCAATAGCCTCACAAGCTTGGTCCAATATGTAAAAACAACACAACTTTAATTTATTCAGTCAGAGCAATAAAGAAACTGAAACTACCTTGGTCAAATATGTAAAAAATAAAAGCCTTCTTTCAAATGGTTCAGAAAGCATAATTAGGAATTCCAAATATGATGTAAAATAAAAAAAATAAATAAATCTTGTCCTCAGAGGACAAGGCACAGAATTAGACTGAATAGATCTGTGGATCAAATATCACAGATACCCAATTTAGAACCGTTTTCAATATCAGGACCAATAAAGGTAATAACAGATTAGTGCATCTCTATGAGTTCTGAACAAAATAAGAAAGCATTCCTCATATTTAAACTAAATAAAAAATAATTTATGCTTCAACTCTACAGGAGCAGCAGCAGCAATGTCAGCAGAGATTTGACATGTTTGCAGCCCTCCTCCCGTTAGCTCTGCCTGCAGACGAGTGGACATGGGGGAGGGCAGTTTAAATCCTCTCCAGCCATGCTCTCACCCCTCGCCAAAATAAAAGCCCTTTATTCTGTAGCCTCTCTGCTAATTAAAGCATTTAGGCAAAGTGGTCAGAGTTGATTCTGTCTCACTTTCCTTCTTCATGTCCCAAGTGTGTGAGACAGAGATTAGCTAAATCAGTGGGAGGAGGAGAAGAAGAAGAGAGTTTTGTTACAGTCGACAATATGAAGAGGCTCTCAAAGTCTTTTCAAACACAAGATGAGCTGAAAACTCTGCAGTTCATTCTCTGAACACGACCAGGACCCTGAATGCAGCACTATCAGTCTGAAGCACATCAACTCTCTCATTGGAATACGAAGAAAATAAATACAATACATCTAAGAATTACTTATTTATTCTTTTGGTAAAATTACCCTGGAAGAGCTCTTCATGTTCTTTTTCAGAATCAGCAGTAAATATGTGGTCCTGGTGCCTTCTAGAAATCTCAAAATATTCCTCCAAACAGTCAGGATCACTAAATGTGCCTTGGACTGACTTGCAGATGTTTGAACATCCTGAAAACTCAGAATATTCCTGGAACAGACACATGCAGATGACTGGAGTTAGAAAACCCGATCAGACCACAGCCTGATGTTGGACCGGTACCAGACCAGATCAGAGGACAACAGCAAAGAAGCTGGAGGTTTTCCACAGCCTCTCCCTAAAGGAGGAGTGAATGGTTGGACACCACATGATGGCTGCTATAGGCTCAGGCAGCTGTCAGGATGCTGGATGGATTCTCAAATCACTGGGTCTGAAATGTTTGCATGCAAGAATATTGGACAGGCTGAGAACAGCTGCTGGATTGGGAACGATGCAGCAACATCTGTGGCCAAACATTTTCCTAAAAACGACCAGTTTCTTGATGAAAATTACCAGAAAGATGTATCAGTGTAGCATTAGATCTTCTTGGTTCGTTGAAGACGAATTAATTTAAATTGATTTTAGCTTGTAGGATGCCAATGTATGATCATTTATTCCCGCATTCTTCTATTCCTGACATATTTTTGGTCAACACCCCTCCACAGCTTGGGGAAAACATACAAATAATTCAACAAAAATTTGCATCTTAACCAGGAATATTGGGTTATGAGTGTTGCTTGGAATACGTAGGCATCAAAGATTTCCATTCAGTTAGTATAGTCATTAAAAACCATTTAATTTCTCCTCTTAATGATTTATGTCAAGTTATTTTTCCAGGTTGGAACACAGTCAGATATTTCCGAATTAGATGTAAACATACTTCTTCATTACTCCACCATCTTTGTAAACTAAAACCTAAATAGACCCAGAGAATGATGCTTCCTCTACCACATTCTGCAATTTATGACATGCATTGTTTAAAAATAGCTTAATCTCAGTATCATCTGACTGATAAACCTCTTTCCAAAAGGCATTTTGCATTTTCAGATGCATCTCTTCAGATTTCAGTTGAGTTTTAATTTGACAACTTGAAAGCCGGGGCCTCGTTTTTCACTCTGAATATTCTCAGTGAAGTGAAGTCTGTTGCCAGAAACAAAACGGCATAAAAAAGCTCAGTCGATTGTTTGCTACAGAAAAAGCTGAGCTGCAACTGATTAAGCAACAACATAAAGTATTAGTGAGGTTGTCTATGTTTAATCCTGAGGGAATAAGTGACAATATGCAGCATTTTATACATTCATAGAAAGTTTTGCACCCAATTTGTGTTACAAAAGGTAAAATGACTTCACCCTGGAAATAGTTTGCAAAAAATCATTGAAACTCCCAGACATGTAGGTAATTCATGCCCACACGAAGTAAATGGAAACTATTAATCGAAACTGTGCACAATGTACTGAATTAATCAAATATTGTTTATAAAAATAGATAAAAATAATCCCTAGGAGAATTTTAGTGAAACAGAACCCAGGTCTGTTTGGAGTGTCTTTAGCTTTAACTTTAGAGAAGGAACTTAATTTACATTCTAAGCAAATCACAGACTGTTGGACTTTCCCAGACTGAAATGGCGTGTTGATACTTTTTACTACTTTTACACAATCATAGCTTAAGTTTCATAAAATTTTAAAAAGTTACCCTGGAATGTTGCTGTCACACAGTCTAGATTTTGAAACAGAAACTTTTTTTTGGATTCAAACCACACATGTCCAGAGTTTCATATTTACGATTTATACACTAATGCAGTCAATTTTGTAGACTTTGTCAAAGAACGTTTCCTATTTCTAGAGGACTTGCAGCATTTTGTTAAATCGACCCAGAGTGCAAAGTATGCACAACCAACTATAGAATGCCATGACATCGTAGCTCAGAATCATTCTTTCTAAAGTATAAAACGTTGACACGTCTCCTACAGAAACCACTGTAGGCAAATAAAAATTAAATCATGAGTGTCCATCAGAGAAAAACATTCACATAATGACTGTTGGTTTGTTATCTGTGGTTTCTTTCTGCCTATAAGAAGAAAGGGGTATTGCTTTGGACTCCCCCTCAGCCCTTCTCCCCAGAAAAGGCGGGGATCACCATGACAACCAGTGACTCAACAGTTTCTGAGGATCTGGGTCGCACATTACTCAGCAGGTTGATTTTGCTGTTATTAATCCGTCATGGCTGCCACTATAATCCTTGTGTAATCTGAGGAATCGTGTCATCTCAGTGTAACGGCGGCGTTTAGCAGAGAGACACTTTATGCTGCTCATTGGTTGTTGACCAAACCCACAATCCTGCACCAGCTCACTGGACCCGGATTTAGATCATGCCCCAAAGTGTGGGGTGAGTCATCAGCAGTTATTTTCTGTTGTTGCAGAGGAAGTTTGAAACATTGCGAAGTTATAAATATTAAATTAGGTGATAATGTTGGCTAAAGGCTCCTTATAGTCATACATGTAATGCGAGGGTGTGCCATATTTATGATGCAAGGTTCATTAACATCTGAGTGCCACAAACTTGTCCTTTAATCGTTGTTGAATTGCAACATTCATGTTCAAAACTGTTAGTATAATGGATTCTTCCTTTTTGTCTTTTTTTAAATCATCAGAGTTTTTTGCTTCCAGTTTCTGGATCAGAGGAACAAACTGTGACCGTCCTCCTCGTTAGTTTGTGTCGCCTCACTGAGTCTGAAGCCGCTGATCATCACCAAGGTCATAACCTCGGAGTCCGGGGCACTGTCAGGGTGAAAAAACACAAACTCTGTTGTGCAAACCACAGGCTCCACTCAATCTGAATCTCATCCTCATCAGCACTGTCAGAAATCCAAACGGTTTGAGAGAGAGGAAGGCACTGCTTCTCTTCCAATCAGCGGATCAGTAATTGACTTCAATATATTTAAAGGTCTGAAAATAACAGGCGCTGTGTCAGAGAGAACTATTTTTTTGGGGGGGGACTTCCTAAAACCTGACAAAAATCTCAAAGTTTCACTTAAAAACAGCCAACTGCCGTGAAAGACGCTTGTCCAGCATCTGAGGAGACAAGTGGGAAGTGAGAGCAGAAAAGGAAATAAAAAAAAGAGTGCGAGGGCACCGCATGAAGGTGTGTGTATGCGTGTGTGTGTGTTCTCAGAACCAAAGGAGAAGCAACAATGTGGTGACATGGTCAACACAACTCGTGAAACAAAGTGTCAGCAGATTACGGCAAAGGGAACTCAAGGACGATGCAAAAAGAGGAAACTGGTGCAAGGACGGTTTTCTGCTGCTTACCTGCTGGTGTAGACGTGTGCACACACAATGCGTCAAGAAGAAGACAGAGCGTTCCATGAAGCAGCAAATGTACTAACAGTCATTCAATAAATAGTTGCGTCTGCTTGGGTTGTATGGTTTCGAGGTGACAATATACCACAAAAAAACAGCAGCTTTACCAACATTTCCCAAATCTTTTATTGTCCTTTGACGTTGTTCAGTTCTGATTAGACTGAACAATCACTTTTTATGTCCGATTTACATTTCCTCTGCAGCTTTCTGAGGGACGAGAAAAAATGTCTTTGGTTTAACTTTGGATAGACTCTGAAAGTGCCTGAGCAGTGTGACATATCAGCACTACCGGCACTCCTAAAACCACTATCTGCTGTCTTGCACTGTGTTCTGTGAGGTAACTTTTGGTTAAACTTCAGGTCTTCAGGGTCAAGAACGTTGCAAATAAAACTGTTAGTTTGAGATAAGAGATAAAAACATTTAAAACTGATACTGAAACTTCAGGAGAACCAGAGCAGGTCGGCTTTTCAGACCAGTGAAGAACTCGAGCAAACGAAGCTCCACCTCGGGAATGAGGTCTCTTAAAAGCTTAACCAATCAAAATAACATTAGTATTGGAGATTGTTGACCAGATACTGACTATATCAATGTACCTTTTGCTGGAAAAAGAATCATAAACATTCAGATATTAGACACTTATAATAGATAAGCCAACAAATCATTCATGACCTGCTTTGCACTATTGAATCTTTGGTTCCTGCAGTCAACATTCTGATTTTATTCACATAAATGGAAAATTAAAAAAAAAATAAGACTGCTCTGTCTCCGTCCACAGGGACAATGTGAAGTTAAAACACCGGCAGTCCCTGTGGACGTCGTGTCCTTTGTTAATGACCGCAGTGGATTGACTTGGACGGGGGCTACAGTGCAGACACATCCAGGTCTTATTGAATTCTCTTCTGCTCTGCTGCACGCACACATAAGTCGGACGGTAATTATTGTCTGGTATCGCTTGGATCAATTTGCATTTAACCCAGATTTTGGGAGCAAAGAGGATTGCGACGCGTCAAGAGAAACGGGGACAGGCGGCCGTCTTGTCCGCTGCAGCTTCTTGGGCTCAGTCATAAATCACCGTGCCTCACATTCAGCTTTCCAGACAACCGGACAAAGGAGGGACGACGTAAAGACGCCCCCTCCCCGACCCCCCAGGGCACACTGTGTCCACTGGGTCATCTAGTTCTGCCCCACGGGAGCAGGGGAACTTTTCCCAGGCTCATTAAGATGGGCACGAAACGGGGCCTGGTCTGGTGGGACCATTACTTTCAGGTGAACTGGTTTTCATGACAACTGGTCAGACTCCCAGTAGCATGCAATATCTGCACCTTAAGCTGAACACAATAGGTTATGAGCATAGCTTAGCACAAAGATGATCAACGTAATGTTCAGGTGATGTTACAGAAAGACTTTAAACAGGGAAATGTCTTTACACTTGCAGAAAGAACATAAGGTTGGAAAAACAGTCAGCATAGCTTTGCAAGAACACTGTAAACAAATAAAATTAGTATAGTGTCCTCAAACATAATATGAAAAAATTTGCATAGTTTAACAACACAACTATAAACAGAGGAGACTTTGTATGAAGTTTCTAACAGAGGAAAGTCTGTGAATGAAGTTTACACAAGGAGAGCACTGGAAACTAAATGTGATTTAGCACAAAGGCTGTAAATATAAAGATTGCCTAGGGAGCTGTTTTTTCTCAAAATACACCTAAGCAACATGCAAATCTTCCAAAGAAAAAAAAAGTCTTTTTAGAGTGTTTTTAGACATTTATTAGACATCTAAAAGTAGGCCTGTTTAACTGAGATGAACAAGCATAAGAAAAAGAACAGAGTGAGCTGGCCTCAAACTCAGGAACTGTCAGCTATAAAAACGGCAACTTTACTTGATGAGCTTCATAATAAGAGAATTATATATCAGTTCAAGACATTTTTATTTCAGTCTTGGTTTTTGTTGCCGCTATATCAAATTGGTAATATGGTTTAAATACACAAAGGCACTGCTACCATATGAGGTTGCAGTAAATCCATCTAGAAATGATTATTGTTGCAAAACAATTTACAGATTTATTCTTATGTAAATGTCAGGAAGTTGTCTTTGATGATAATGAGGGGCGTCTTGTGTTCAGCCTGTTCAACTTGAATACTTAATGACATTTCAGAATAAAAGAGATCCTGTTTTCCGTCACCAGGACAGCACAAATATGTATTTCAAAATGTACCGTGGTTCTTTCTCTGTTTAGCAGTTTTGCTTTGTCTAAACACAGATTAAATATAGAAGTCTAAATAAGAACGACAGACTTAACATTGACTCATCTCAAACAAAGGCTACAAACAAGCAGGGATGACGTAGTGAACCACTGTAAACAACATGGCATTATAGAAATATTTTAAACAGAAGCATTTGGTGTATGTCTGCTGCACTAAAATAAGTTTTTGGTTTTGTGTGATTTAATTTAATTGTCTAAATGGGACAAAAGGTTTTTTTTAAAGATATTGTGGCATTCAGATGATATATGGATGCCATAGACTCACATCTGACTCATGTGTGCAACATAATCCATGTGGGGAAAATAAAGCAAATGTTTTGAACTGTGCAGAAGGATTTATGTGATCCATGTTAACAAATTAAGATATTATTAAACCTACAGTCGGACAGACTGGATTTGGCCTTTAACACAGTGAGGTATTGATCGACCCGGTTACGCCTGTTTTCCTGTCGGATCATCATTGTCGTACCTCCATTCATGTGTGAACACATCCAGACTTTAGCATGTGTGTCACATCGATTGCTCCCACCGACCCAAAACTGATCACAACACAGACACACACTCATAAAATGCAGCATACAGTAAACACACACACCCAGTGGGCCGTGGGAGAAGAAAGAACACACACAGACACACACTCACATCAATGAGGCCTATTGACTCTGTTCCCTCTGAGCACGCACAAAGCCGGCCTTTCAAGTTCATCTGGACTGATGTAATAAAATTGACACATGCAGTCGGCTGAATTCTGGGGCGCCTGTTACCTAAACTCTCATTTCCAAAGCACTGTCACCTCCCCTCACTGCAAATGAATCAATTACAGAGCAGCATAATCCTGTTAGGGGCCAGATGAATGCATACCTCCCCGCTGGCAGGTGCTGGCAGGCTGAAGGGGCTTATTGGAGCAGGCGATATCAAAGCTGGGGTTTTATGTGCCACATTAGAACCACTGCAGAGCAGCGAGAGGAAGCCGCTGCGCCTGCGCTCGCCACCTCAGCCTACACAGCCAAACACTCTGCCAAGCAAACAAACCAAATAACATCAGGCTGCAGATCTGGAGACGACTGACATGATTTATCTCGTATCAGCAGCTTCACTGGAAACATTCTGCTGCGTTTTAAGACACGGGTCAACCCGGGGGACATCCGACTACTGGAAACAAAATGTTCCAGTTGGGCTTTTACCACAATATAAAACCACACTGCAAAAACACAATAACCTCACCAAGTATTTCTGGTTTAGCATGTAGTTCAAATTTCTTAGTACACCTGAAATTAATTGCAAGTAACTTTGAGAACAGATTTTTTTTGACTTACAACAAGACATTTTTTATGGAGAATGAATGAGTATTTTTTTATCAATATTAAGAATTACTGAAACAAGCTACTTTACCTTGATGAAAAATTACTTGTAAGCTAGTTTAGTCTAATTTCAAGTGTTCTAAGATTTTTGCACTAGAAACTAGAATAAAGATACATGGTGAGGTTTTGCAGAACTCGAAGTTTAATTCAAAATGAAGAGTAATGCTGAAAGCTCAGTTTCATCAACAAAAAGATTTAACACCGATAAAAAAAAACATTTGTTTTTCCTCCAATTGTTTCCATGACTAATATAAGAAAATCAGTAAGAGTTTTATTAAACCAGTGGAGGAGACACTCTTCAGTTCAACAATAATGGACAACAACTGTGCATGGAAATATGTGCTGCACAGATGATGGAGTGAAAACAGGCTTCTGTCAGCTGTTGCTCTCGCCACATGAAGGATTAGAAGGAAGGGCCGTCTGAATATTATCCAGAGTGAAACGCATTCAAACAAATCTGGGCTCAATGTGGCGCTTTTCTTCTGAACTCACAACTTTAAGAGATTCTATGACATGAACTGAACTGAACAAGGCGTTTTCTTTGTTTTTTCTCTTGCTTTGGTTCGGGTTTTAATAGGAACAGCGGGTCAAAGTGGTGGTCTGGTTGGAACATGCTCACTCCAACACGTTTATGGCGTGTCAGAAAGTGGATTCTGAGGCACTTCGTCTTAGAACAACCACGAGCGTCGGCACGAAGAGGGAGCAGAGGGGCGACTGGAGCCCCCTCCCTTCCCACCCTCTTCCCACTGCCGTCGGGCCAGCCCATTGTTCACCAGGGGAGGGGGTCTTCAGCAGATAAATGGCTGCATGTTAACCATGTTTGACAGGGCGCACAAAAGAGGACACCTCGGGTCCCATGACGAAACCGGCAGCCCCACATCACCGTCCCAGAGAAGTTTGACCCCCCGGCCCCCAAAACCCAGGAGCTACAGGAAGTTTCTACTGCTTCACTTTACGACTGAAACATCTGACATGAGAGAACGCTTGAGTTTCTTTGGATGATAGCTTTATGATAAACCAATCAGGACGGGAAAGAACGACCTCTACTATGACCTCTAAGTAGAGGGAATCATTTGGACTGTTTTTTTAGACTGACGGCCGTTGGGTTAGTTCGTTCATTTTACAACTCGTAGAGTTTGAGGTAAATTTTTGGGATGTTTTTATACCTGATGGTCTGGTAGACTCTGGGCACCAACATTGAAATATTTGTTACATTTTCATCTGGTGCCTTTCTCGTTTACACTGCGCTCTCAAATGGACCAAAGCTTTTGAAAAGCTTGGATTTCCACTCAGTGTTTTCTGAGTTGTGCACAACTTCCTTGTTTACAAAACGGAAACAAAAATGCAGTAGCATCAGATTTTAGTGGTTGTAGGTTTTACAATGTTTGGCAAAAGACTGCAAAGCATTTTTTCCCGCTGATGCAAGACTTACACTTTTGTTGTGTTATATTTACCCAGAAGGCCGTGCGCATTAGTCCGCTAACTGCTTTTTGGTTGTTCTCCTATCCATTCGACGTTCACATATGCATTAAAATCGCAGCAGCGTTCCCTTCAAGCAAACTGAAACTAGGTTTTTAGCTGGACCAGAATTATTTTTTCCAGGCCTCATCAGAGTTCAGTAAACAAATAAATAAGAGTTTGATTAAAGAGTACCAGACAGGGCTGCTGTGAATGCACACCAAGTCTCAAATGAGTCAGTTTTCCACCATGGATGTCCAGGTAGTTTTGCTTTCGATGCTGTGTTTGTTTACAAACCTGTGATGGAGACTTGGTGTTATTTTTGTCATTTCTGATGGGTCTCCTGGCCAGTTTTCCTGCCTCTGAAGAGTATTTAAATAGTCATTCTGTCTGTGACTGAGTAACCAGTTAGTTTCAGCTTTTGATGGCGGGGTTTGTGATTTTTCTCATCTCTGATGGGAGGCTGGTCAGATTTGCAGTATCTGATGAAACAGTCGAGCTGTTTAGCAGTTTGGAGAACTGAGTCCGTTTTTGGTCTACAGTAGGTTTTTCAGTCTTTGGGGGTTTTTTAAACTGCCTGATGAAGCATTTGGTCAGCTACTCCATCTTTAACACAGTACCGTGTTAGTTTTTCAGGCTGTGATGAGTTTCTCTGATGAAGCACTGGGTGAGTTTTTCACCCTCTGATGAATCATTTGCCCAGACTCTCAGTCTACGACAGAGGATGGAAACAGACTCTCGGTCTTTGACGAGTGTTCGGTCAGTTCTCCATCATTTGGTCAGTTTTTAGTCTGACAGAGTGACACATGAGTGTGTTCAGCTGAAATGAAGCAGTGGGACAAAAGCAGAAAGCGTCTGTCAGGCTGCAGGCCGAAGGAGGGGGGGTATTTTTTAGCCAGGGAGGGGGATTATTGTCCTTTGCTAACCTTTTCAGCTCTGCTGCCTCTTTGAAGGTTGACGGGACTTACAAAGCACCTGCCCCGTCTCAGAGTGTCCCCCGCCTCCCCCGGCTGCCCCCCCTGACCTGACCGGCATTCCTGGCCAACAGGGGGCCCTTCCCATGACTACCTTTACACCCCCGCCCAAAACAATCTCACAAAGTCTGGTAATCCCACAGCAAACACGGCTGTGAGGCTCAGAGGCGATGCACGAGACTTCTCACAGCTGAAAGGTGCTCATCACCGTGGGAACCAAGAGTGAAGGAAACACTGCTGAGGTGCCTAGGCTTCAAAATTTGATATATTTTCAACGATTATCATTTTTAAACTCAACAAAGTGTTTGTGTGATATGTTTCATTAGCATCATTTAAACTAGTTTTAGTAAAAAAATTCCTCTTAAACTTGAGTTGATCAGGAACCTGTGAGCTTCCTCACATTAAACTTCCCTACTCTCATCGTCTCTGGACTCTGGTTTGTTCGTGGTCATCACAGCGGAGACGTTTCCTTCAGACCGGACAGTGCGAGCAGCTCTGACAGGAGTGTCAGCTCTGATACCTTCATACTGTGAGGTCAGTCCAGCAGGACTCTCCCTGAGGCGACCGGGTCGCACCGAGAGGCGCTCCTCTGCCTCATTACTTTAATTGGCAGATCTGTGACCAGCAAGTGATGAGAGAAACTGATCTGATCTGGCCTGAGGAGGTTCCACTGGGAGTCCAAGTGGACAGAGGTAACGTGAACAAAGTCCTCCATGAGATGCAAACTCACAGAGAAACAAAAGAAAAGTTTTTAATTGTCAAATGTTCGAGAGCATTAAAACACTTGTGCAGACAAAATCTCAAATGAAAACATTCAAACATCAACTGGCCAGCAGTACATGTCTTCAACACTCAGATGTCTTTAATTTCACTGGTTATTAGTGTTAAAGAGCTCAGAAAAAGAACATTCCTGAACTTAATCAGACCAATAAAACCCACAACTTTCAATATCTTGAGTAGTACAAACCAGCACCAGAATGAGCCAGCTGTCACCAGTTCAACTACATCTCAAGGCAAACCCAATACCCAATACAACCCAGAACTACAACGAAGCTATGCTAATAAAAGCCTTAAAACCCAGAACTATACCAGATCGATTAGAATCTTAAAGATCCAGCAACAGGCCAATAGCTGTTGCTGAATCTGATGCATCAAACACCAGATCAATATCTGACCAATTAGCAGGACTACACTAGAACCAAGACCTGAAACGAGACCAAAATTTGAGCAATTAAAAACCTTGATGAACCGCAAGAAAACAAGAAAAAGAAAAATCCGAACCCATACAAGAGTCCAGCCAATATCCCAGTAGCAGCCCAATAATAACCCATTCAGCTCATTATCTGCCCAATATCCGGTCAATCAGCCCAGTTATTGTTGGTTTTCATCAATCATCCCGACGATAACCTGCGAAGGATTCGGAGGTAGACCATGACCATCCCAGCAGGACCATCCCCTCGGTGTGGGGAGGGGGAGGTTATTCAGGCGTACAGTGTTGGTCTGGACACACAGATGTCATGACACCTTAATCCAGCCATCCGTTATTGATTGTTCCATGTGTGTGACCTTGCCGCAGGAGCCTCTCCAATCAAATGCACCTCTCCTGTTAGGACGGGGCCTATGGACTGAACAGGTTGTTTTCTCTGGAGACTGGTCCCAAATAAGTTAGAACACACTCAGGTGATGTGAAGTGGAAGTCGAAAGGGAATCAGAATGCAGAAGAAAGTGAAGACGTGAATGAGCTGATGGAAATTAAACAGCTCAGTTTAATTTGACAAAATTTCTCTCGAGGTTCATCTATGAAACTTTCTGTTCTCCTAAATAAGTGTGTGTATGTGTGTGTGTTGTCCTCTGACGGTTTCTGACTGTTTAAGTGTGTTTTATCTCTCCATGCTGATGTGCCTCTGCTGTGACCTGAGAGTGTGTGATGGTGTGCTTTATTGTCTGGTACAGTATGCGTGTGCTACAGTGAGTGTGTGTGTTGTGTGTGTGTTATCTTTCTGCCCTGATGCACCTCCGCTCTGACCTTGATGAAGCCTGTTTAGGCTAACGGCAACAAAATGTCACCAGCCGGCTTCGGGCGCGCTGATGAACAAAATATGCATGGTTCAGTGAAAGCAAGCGCATGTCAGTCACCTTGAAAATATGACAAACAATAGAGTTTTACTGCAACAACATCAAATACCGAGGTACGATTGGAGGTGGAGGAACACTGGTGACTCAGAGACGAATTGCTTTCACAAGAAAAGAGAAAGAGACATGGTTTCCGAGGAATAAAGGTGGCGGCAGTGGGTGGAGGGGTCCTGATATGATTTAATGCACAGAAGTAGAAAGAGGCAGGACAGATGTGAAAGTCAGTGAGCGACAGAGGAGTTGCTGTGGGTGTTTAACAAGTCAATAACTCTCAGACAAATTAGTTTTTCTTGGATCAAGTCCAGACTGCTCCGTCAAAATAAGAATGAAATCAGAACAGTCCGGAGACAATCTCAGGATTCCTTTTTAGAGGAAGAAAAATTTGCTGTACTTTTTCTAATTGCTGTCCAATTCACACACCGGAACCGGAAACAGACCTAAAACCTCTCTGCTCAGAGACGGCTTCATTCACATTGCAGAACTTGATGCTCAAATCTAATTTATTCTGAAATCAGACTTTTAAGTTTTTTTTATTTTATTTATTTTTTTGCATGGCCAATATTACTATTATTACTGAAATTATTAAAAACAAATATGAAAGAAGTCGTCTTATAAAATATTTGTAAAACTACTAGTTATAATGAAAGAATCTGTCAGGACTTTTTCATCAATATTCAGGAATTATTAACTTAAAAAAAGAGCCGATAGCTTCCCAAAACACAAGTTATTTTTCTCTTATACTAAGATATTTGAACAAGAAATGAGGCCTAAAAAACTTGGTAGGATTTTATGTTTTTGTATTGTACTAACATTTCTCACAGCTCCACAACTATGACAAATGTCAATGGAAAGTGACGTCAAAGTCGCATCAAAACCACTTTGGTTGTTTCCACTGGAATCACATTCGAAACGATCTGATGCAAGTCGGATTAAGGATCACATATGGAAGTGGCTCAAATCTGAATTTAAAAAAATCAGATGTGTGGCACATCTGAGTTTTCACACTTATTCTAAAAAGCCTGACCTGGTAACCTGATTGTGAAAAATCTGATCTATGCCACACAACCCAACTCTGTTAATCAAGATGAATCTGAACCTGGTTCAACTTCTTCTGCTTGTTTCTGCTGCCGATCAACAGGAAACAAACCGTTTCATCACATCTAATTGGTGTCCACAGCAAGAGGTCAGAGGTCACGGACTGGTAAGATGCTGATTCTCAGCCAGAATCACCTGACACACGATGATGCCACAGTCATCCTGACCTCTGACCCTCACAAACATCATCATCATTCCATCGTATCACACTTTCATTCAGATCAGGAGATAAAGGTTCATCATGTGAGTGACCCTCCGTCATGTGACTGTGATGTCACCACGCCTTTATTTTGGCGGTGGGTGTGGGGGGGCTGCATTAAGCAGGCTTCCTGTTGTTAACAAAGGGCCCTTCTTCTGAAAGCGGGGCCCCGGTTCCTCCTCTGCTGTCCAACCAGAGGTGTTTGCTGAAGTAAATCTGCCTAAGTCGTGCAGGAGGGGGCCGAGGGGAGTCTGACAGGAGGTACTGGGGGGATGAAGGTGAATAAAGATAATCTGCTTTTCTTCACAATAAAAGCTTTCATGGGGGGCGGGGCTGAAAAATTAAGAATTCATATCACATGCTGCATTTTAGACTTGATTCCTGACCTGTAAAGAAACAGAACAGCCAGGGGGCCCCAGGGGCCTCCTACACAGTGAAGCTCCGGATTTAAAAACATTAAAAAATATTAAAAACAAGCAGCAGCAAATTAATTGAAATCCAAACGAAAGTGAGGAGTCAGGAGAAGTAACAAAACTGCAGACGGAGAGGCGGTTTTTAGGAAATTTTCTCATTTAAAAATAAAACTTTCAGGAAGTTTTTAGTTTCTGATCGAAGCGTCTGCCGCTCGGGAGGAGGAGCAGCGTGAAGGCCGCAGCCGCGCCTCCTCCTGCCTCGTTTCTTCACCTCCTCCTCTCTGCGCTCGGTTCCTTTTCTGCAGCTCCTTTCATCTGGGATGGCGGCGAGCTGAGCGTCCCCGGCGGCGCTCGCAGCCTCTGAATGGTGATTAAGGAGGAGCGGAGGAGCTGCTTTCTTTGTTCTGCCCTCAGGGAGGGGGTATTTACCGAGGGAGGGGGGCAGATATGAAAGACATTCAGGTCAGAGAGCAGCAGCTCCGACCTGCTTTTAAACCGCTTCATCAGAAAACCATAAAAAGGCCCCCGTCATGTTACTTTAACATGGTTCTACTCACCAGAACCCGAAATTCAGACAGTTATAGATTCGAATGAAATGAGGGAGATTCTGGAGTGAAATCAATCAAGTTCAAAGTTAAGTGACAGAACCAATTTGGACCAAACATCAAGCTGAAAATCCAATCCTGACATGACGCAGCTTCTTCTGCCAATCACAGAGTTCATGCAAGTTTCATCAACTCAAATTCAAGACTTTTTAAAGACATACTGAAAATCTTTATGAGTAAAATTTAAGACCTATATCACAACAAGATGAACAAAGAAATGTAGGCAACCAAAACAGAAATTTCTGGGGTCTTTCTGTGGCTTTTGGAAGCAGCTTCGTGCTTCTCAGATGGCATTCGCCTCTCAAACTAAATCACAAGTATTACCAACTAGTTACCAGTGGATTTAACCACCTTGATTCACAAAACATAGTGAGTGAAGATATCTGCACACAACACAAGCTTTTCCCTGATAGAAAAGTTCATCGAGAAAAAGCCTCCAGGATTGAATAGTCCTGCCGCAAAGTTTGAGAAATGTAATTAATATATTTAAGGTCAACGTACATTTTCTTTAACGAATTTAAAACATTTCATGGCCTTATATTAGATAAATGAGTTAAAGTCATTTTAAAGGTGCATGAACACCCAGACTCAGATTGAAGGGACAAGACAGAAACACAGCTGAGAGGTGGGAACAATACCAAACTGAGGTCGACACGCACAAGGGTTTCTACCAGCATGGAGCTCCTGAGAGTGTGAGGCAGTTAGTGTGTCAACATGAACAGGCCTTCTGTCAGCGAGAGTCAGCTTCCATGAAACTCCTGTCAATGTGCACAGAGCTGCTGTCAGCTTGAAAAGAGCTCCTGGTAGCTCCTGTCACATGATAATCAGTCAGTTTCCTTCCATCATCAGATTTAATGAAGTGAAATTAGAGGGAAGTTGGGGTCGACTGACACATACACACAAACAGACTGCCATCACGCAGAGGTACCTCCATCTCCCTCTTAATTGTTGGAAAACAAAATAAGACACAAACAATTACATGAACAAATGTGAACATGGCATGGTCTGTAAGTAATTTTGGTCTAATTTCTCATGGGAATATCTTTAAATATGACAAAACTAACTTACAGAAACTTCTCAGCAAGATATAGGAACTTGTTTTAAGCAAACAATTCCTTAATATTGATGAAAAAGTACTAGTTCCATTGGCAGATTATTTCACTTATAACATGGGAAAAATGTTTTGTCAGAAGTAAAATAATCTGCCAGTGGAACTAGTATTTTTTTTGTTATCAAAAATGAATTATTGACTTAAAACAGCTCCTATATCTTTCTAAAAAGTTACTTGTGAGATAGTACACATGAAATGAGACAAAACTAACGTATTTTCACCAGAAACTAGACTAGACATATTTGGTAAGATTTTGTGTTGTTGCGGTTTAGAGCAGGTGTGTCCAAAGTGAGGGCCCTCGGGCCATCAGAACAACTTTGAGCGGCCTTTGATCAAGAATAACCTAAGTTTTAACATTTCACTAATTTCAGGCCATTAAAAACATAATCATCTTAAAATTAAAAATTTAGGGGGCAATATGAACTATTCATCCAGGTTTTTGCTTTCAGTTTAATTACATTTATATGGATCAATGTACAAAAGTGTAGACTTGGGCACAACATGAATAAAATTAGCAATTGAAAGTAAAAGTCAGGCATATTCGGTTATTATTGCTGATAAAACTAAAACAAAGTTAGAAAAAGATGATCAAGCTGAAAAATGTAGAATGTGGTTTGCTGTTATTGTTTTTAATCCTACAATAATTACACATCACTTGTCAACCACAATCCAACTGCTTTGCTAATTTTTATTATGATTTTGTGTTGTGTTAATTGTTTTTTTAGCAGATAAAGATGTAAAGAATAAATTTGTTTTTGTTGTCATTCAAAAGAAGGAGACAAAATATTTCAACTTGACGTTTTTGGCCCCCATCCTAAAGAGTTTGGACACCACTGGTGTAGAACGTCAAAAGAAAAGAACCGCTGAGATGAAAATGAAGACAAAAACCCAACAGGCTTGACCCGAGCTGATAGCTCACAGAGAGACACTGAGCTGTGGCAGAGACAGAACCCTGATTTCATCCTGAATGATTCAGTTCACCCACTGCAGCTTCACTGACAGCTGTGGTTCTGGTTCTGATGGAAAGCCTCCAGTCCACTCTGAGGGAACCATCAAACTGCATCACACACACACAGAACCATCCGGATTGAAAGCAGTTCCACTAATGGTTCCACCCATGACGGCCTCCAGCAAGAAGAACCCGATCAACCCGAGCAAAACGGTCCGCTTCTTAAGAATCTTCAGTCCAAACTGAGTCAACGAGTGAAAGTTTGTTTCATTCTAATGCAAGACATAAAACCAGAATGTAAAGAAAAAAAAATTACATTTCAGATTTTAAATCTATGATTTTTGTTTTTTCTTCCTGCTCCGAACAAACAAATTAAATATACATTCCAATAAAAATCTATATTTGAACTGTGGTAATGTATTTCACTACACTATAAAAGAGAAAATCAGATTTAAGACTATATTTATTGCAGACATGAAAGTTATGGATAACAAGCATGAAATTTTTTTGCACCCTGAACAACATGTGACAAACACACACAGACGCACGCAATACGCACACACACACATTTAGACGGCCAGCACTGGAGCGCCATCAGAAAACAACAGACTTTAACAAACAGCTGCAGCCACACAGCTGGATGAGACTTCCAGATCCTCTGACCCCTTCAACAACCAAAAAGTTAGATCTGCAGCTGACTGAGACGCCATGAGACACTGAAGACACCCGGAGGGAGGGGGACACGCCGGAACCCGAACACACAAGGTCGCATAAAAACCAAGAACAAAAACTGAAAAAAAACCTCAAAAACTGAGTGAGAATAATAAAAATAAAAATGTAATTTAAATGGGTAAATTTGAATAAATCAAATAAGAAGTCAAAAGCAACCAATCGGATTGCCCCTTGAATATGTCTGACTATGAAAATAAAGGCTAAAAATAAAAATCCAAACCTCTGATGATGTGCAGTTTTTGTTTTTCTTTCCTAAAGGCTGATCTACACTTCACGCCTAGAATGATTTAACTAAGAGTTTCATTTTATATTTTCATTTCTAATCACTTTTTTACATTAAAAAACATTTTTTTCTGCACCTGTCCAGATTGTTTAACTTCAGTTCCAATTCATTGTATTAAACAGAACAGACTGTATCTACTTTCATTCACCGTTAGTAATTATATGATACTTTTTTCTAACTCTAATAAAAAACGGGAACTCCCTCTAAGAAACAAACAAACTCTGACTCAAAGTGACGAGCGGTTCCCCGGACACGCGGTGACCCACATGCGGAGCTCCGGGTAACGGTCCCCTCCCCGCAGCGTCCCGCTCCAACTTTCTGCAGTCTGTAACACTTGTAGCGGAGTTGCGGTGTATGTGTGTGTGCGGTCTTACCGCTCTTTCTGCGGGGGTTGAGCTGCTTGCGCCTCTTCCATCGGGGACTCTGGGCCATCATCTCCGGCTGTCCCGGTCCTCCTGCTGCCTGAACAACGGCACAGACACACACACAGTCAGTCCCAGACCGACTCCGAGTCCCAGAACTCCTGATCCACTTCCAGAACTCCCGATCCACTCCCACGGCGGCGACCCGCACTCTCTGCGGACTTTGTCAACACTTTGTTGGCTGGAGAGCGCGCACCGAGCCGCGTCCCCGTCAGCCTGATCTCTGATGAGGAGCGTCTCTGCTGGTCTGACAGGAGGAGGGGACACACACACACGCACGCACGCACGCACACACTCCAGTACACACACTCAGAGACACTCACACACTCCCTGCTCCACCTCCAAGCAGAACTACACCCAACAACTAACTTGTTGATCTGCCAGGCCTCTCCAATCACTCATCAATGAAAGTATCGATGTCATCTTTGAATATTTTCTGCTTATATAACAGCAACATTCAGGCCTGCTGATCTGGAACCAGCTGCGCTTTTAATGGGAATATTTCTGCTGCTTCACTTTCATCCATCCATCCATTAATGCATCCATATATTCATCCATCCATCCACCCATCTATTCATTCATACATACATTCATCCATCCGCTGCGGGAATTAAAGCAGCTCTGTGCCCAGCAAACGGAGCAGCAGCTCGGTCACACAGTCTGTCACATACCGGTCCACTCATCCATTCATCCGTCCTTTAATCCATCCCTTCTCCCGTTCATCCCTCCGCCCCACCTGGAGGCTCTTCTCTCACCTGTCCGCAGGTAGAGCCGTGCAGGTAAGTGCTGCGCTCTGATTGGCTGCGCGGAGTAAACTGTGAGCAGCGGAGCAGAGAGCGAAGAGCAGCGGAGGGTTATTCTTACCGCTGTTTCCTGCTGCGGAATCAAAAAGTCCAGCCGGGTCTCGGTGAGTCCGGACGGGTCCAGGCAGGTCTCTCAGTCCGGGTCTGGACCGCGAGTCCGGACTGCAGGTTGGTCCGCTCCGTGTGCCGCCTCCCGCCGCCTGTCACCGCGTCTTTCTGCCTCATAAACAGCCGCGAGAACTCGTGGCCGCACGCGCCACCTATCTTCACGCGGAGGGATAATTGATCAGCTTGTCTGTTCACGCGCTCCGGTCTCTGCTCCATACCTGAAGGCTGCGGCTGATTGGCTCACAGGATGTTACCTGAACAGGTGATGCGTCTCACCTGGTCAGGTGGCGCATGCGCAGAGGCGTCAGAGATAATGAGTCACATGTAAACAGCATCAGTGGGTATGTCAGAAAACTTCAAAGGAAAATATTTTCCATCCATAAAAGAAGAGAATTGATCATTTATAAAATTATTAAATAACATTACATACTTATGCATAACGTTACAGAAAAATCAATTTTATTTAAATAATCTATTATTATTATTATTATTATTATTATTATTATTATTCTACAACAGAATATTAAACAGATTATAGGATTTTCTACTTTTATTTAATATCAATGTGTTCTATGAATATTAAAATAAGAGGAACTAAATTTGTATTGAGAAATTTTTTCCCCTTTTTTTCTAATTTATTTTTTTTTATTTATTCAACTTTGTGCTAAAAAAAAGAAAAAAATCCCTCCTGTGGTGATCGACAGAGTTTGATGACTGTAACATGTTGGGGCCTCAAGGCCTCAGGTTGCAGTCAGGTGGATTCAGCCTTCATGGCTCTCCTGACTCACAGCCAGAGCTGAACACCTGAAGGAGATCATGTGACTGTCTGGTTTTACCTCGATCTGAGCTGTGGGGGTTGGTGGTGGTATTAGGGGTGTTTATGGGTCAGAGTGGGGGTTTAAAGGAGTATTACACTAATCACAGTGTAAGTGCTCCCATCATGCTGACAGAGAGGGCAGAACATCTGTCCTCAGCTGTGTGTAGCTGCAGGCAGTTCAGTCAAAAACAGGTGAACAGTTCACTGAAAGCAGGTGTTGAACAGGTAACTGATGGTAATTGAGTATAAATATTAATTTCTCCTTGTTGGTGTTTGACAGCAGAAAGTTCTGTCCATATCAGAGTATATGGATTGATGTGCTGTCAGAGTTAGAGAATAAATTTAGCCCTGTGGTGGCGCATGCAGGTTGATAAAGACCCTCTGCTTCCTGTGGAGTTCTGATGAGTGACAGCGGCTCCCAAACTGGATCTGATGGGAGGATACCTGCGTGTTTCCGCCTGTCCTTCCTGGCTAATGCTTCAATGATTTTCTGCATCCCAAAGATAAAGCTTCTACATTATGATAAATATTCTTTATAGCTTTCCATACAACGCTTCTGTCAAGACCTCAAAATGCTTCAAAATCCTTTTTATTTTACTTACAGCAGCGCTTCCATCGGGAGGTTAAATAGCTTAAGGTTCACTTCATTTTTCCAGCAGCATTTGAATTTTATTGGACAGAAACTGAACTCAAATAGATTCAAATTAACCAAACAAAACAGTTAAACTTGGCAGGATTGGTCGAAGCTGAACTGGATGAACTAAATCAATTGATCTTAACAGGACCAGCCTCAGCAGGACTCCATTAAACTGAACTGAACTAAATTTGTCTGAACTGGATGAATGAAGTAAACATGAATGAAATGGACTGAACCAGGAAGAACTAAAGCACTTCACTGGAACTAAGCTGGATTAACTGAACTGGAAATTGACCTGGAGACAGAACTGGAATGAACAAAATGCACTGGACTGAACTGATCTAGACCAACATAGATAAACTGGACAGAAGAGAACTGACCTGGACTAACCTGGAGTCGTCTGGCTTAAAATGAACTGAAATGAAAGGGATTAAGCTGAACTGGCTTGGACTTACTCAGATTTAGCTGAATGGACTAAATTAAATTAAATTCAAATTAACTAAAATAGCTGTAATGGACTGAACTAAAATACACTGGACCAGACAAAACGTATTTAAACTTAATTTAATTTAACTGATCTGAAAATTTAACATAAAAACTAAAGAAAACTGGATTAAGCTAAAATAAACTGAAATGAATTAGAATAACACTGTACAGAATTAAAATGCATGAGAGTGGAGAAATTGAACTGTACTGAAGTGAACTGAGTTTAGTTGAACTGGTTTGAAATTATTTGATCTGAACTCAATTAAGCTGAAATGAACTGAACGAAATGAACTTTACCTGACTGAACCGATTCAGATTCAACTGTATTGGAACTGAACATAACTGAACAGTGCAAACTTTCAGTTCAAGCTAAATCGGAACAAGCATTAAAAAGTGTGTATTGGAAACTCAGAACAGGAAGTAGGAGTGAGCTGTGGAGGAGTTTCCTGTGCTTTCTGACACAAACATTCCAGGTAAAATTCCTGGTTTCATCCCAACACATCTTCACTCTCACAGCAGCGATTCAGTTCAGTTTAAAACTCAATAGTGGATCTGAAGAATGCTCTGACAGGAAATGTTATCCTGCCACCAAAGCTGACCTCTGAAGGTCAAAGGGTAAAACAGGAGAACTCAGCCTGACTCATGTGACTTGTGACCAAACAGCTGTCTGCTGATGTTTTCACACATTCAATCTGATCCAAAATATTTCAGATGCATCCTCCTCCAGGCTGATCCACCTGAATCCTTCTGACCCTAACAGTGAACTTGAAATTCTGCAGCATGTTTGCTCCACGTGTTGGAGTTTCCACCCAAACAGTTTCATCAGCTCTCTGATGCTCCTGTTGCACACTGTGGAGGTGCTCCTGCAGACGGCTGATAACCGCCTCTGATCAGGTGACTCCAGGTGATAATCGGAGTCTGTGGGAGTCAAACGGCAGATTATGGTCCAGGTGCTGATCTGAGAACAGTCTGAGTGGGCGGTTCGATCCTTCATGGCTGTTAAATGGCGCCTGGGAGGAATTTTACGCTTCATACAGGTTGTTGTGGTGACATGTTGTGTCTCCTGCAGAGCATCAGACAAACATCAGCTGACAGAAAGTTTTACTGATGGAACCACAACTCCAAAAGGATCAAGATGGAAACAAATTCAGTCACTTTGGACTAAGATTCTTATCAGGTAAACTGCAAAAGATCCGGGACGTCCTTAAGTACATGCCCTGCAGTAAGTTTGTTCTCTTTCTGAAGCAGCTCTTATCTCCATCAAGAGGAAGTCATTTCACAAGTCAGAATATTTCACAAGAAAAAGTGGTCAGCAGCTTCTCACAGGTGAGGTTGACTAAATGAAGAAGTTCATCGCAATTACCTCATTTCAGCATGCCACAAGGTGTCCCAACAGCTGGGAGTGTTTCACACATCTCAAACTAAAAGGTTAAACTTCACTTGCCTTAAGAAAAGTCATCTCACCACAGGAGATGCAGAGTTAAAGGCTGATGTCACAATAGAAACTCATTGACCTTTTGCAAGTGAGACTCCAGGTGTGAGGAAACAAGTAGAGAAACAGTAACACCAGTATATCTGTCCATGTTCAGATGGATGGATGGAGGGATGGATGTACAGATGGATGGATGATAACCTCCATAGATGTGGATTCTCTGGTTTTGCACATCTGCAGGAATCAGATGTTTACTCTGTTGGTAATGGTTGGATTAAACTGTCTGCTCTGATATTTTGAACCAGTCAGCTGTCTGGTTTGTAAGCAGAGATTCTCCCAGAGCTGTAGTCCCTCTGATAGATGTTCTCTGGTTCCTCTGTTTGCACATAAGACAGAAAACTCTGAGTCAGAGAAAACCAACAGTTCATCAAATAGACGGACGCTTCAGCAAAGAAACTCCACTGCAGCTTCACATTCTGACTGCGCTGTTGCTCCAGACGTCCCAGCTGCAGCAGCAACACAGAGGGTGAAACAGGGAAATGATGGGAGTTTAATGGGGTCAGAGGTCACGGTGAGTACGAGCATCCTGACAGTTTTATGAGCTGAAGACTGAGGAGAAGGAAGTGCAGCTGGCAGAGAGCCCAGAGCCTGCAGGTAGCTACAGTGGAGCCCAACAGTTCAGACAAAAACCCAGTAGGTCGTATCTGTGACCCATTAAGTTAAAGTGTGAATGAAAAACATCCTGCAAACCAGAGAAACAGATTCAGAACAAAAGAAGCCTTTAAAGAACTTCAACTGGCATTATTCATCCAGTTATCATGTAACAGTTTATCTGGATATATTAAACCAGATCATTCAACCTTTCTGAACTAGTTCAAAAGAGTGCATTAAACCAGTTTATCCATTTATTCGGAACCAGTTCAACAAATTAGAGTGACAGATTCAGATTTATCTGAACCAGTTCAGGTATATTAAGTTAGTTTTTCCAGTTTTTCTGAAGAGTTCATCAGGTTTTTTTGAACAAGTTTCCCAGGTTTTATTAAAACAGTTCATCAGGTCATTCTGAACCAGTTCATAATTGTGCATTAATTAGTTCACCAAGTTATTCTGAGCACATTTGAGCAATATTAAATTTGTTTATTATAACTCATATTGAACCGGATATGTTTAACTGATTAATCTGCATTTCTTCAAACCAGTTCCGGACATTATAGTAAACCAGTTTATTTTGTATCTTGAATCAATTTATAAGGTTATGTAAAAACAGTTCAAGTTATTTTGAATCAATGATCAGGTTTTATGAAGGTAGAATGTGATAAATGAATCAGTTCATCCATTAAACCAGTTCACTGGGTCATTTTAAAACCAGTTCTTCACGTTATTTTTAAACACTACATTCATTTATTCCGAACAAGTTCCACAGGGTAAATAAACCAGTTATTGGCTCATTGTCTGCTGTACTGTATGGTATTTTCCACATGTCAAAGGTTTTCCGAGTGTTTCCTCTGGAGTCCAGACGTCACAGTGTGTGTCGAGGTTTCCCTCACGTCGGTCGCCTCTGTGATCTTGAAGGATGAAGCCCGGGCCTGCCAGTCGACAGTCCGTCCTCTGACTGACCGGCTCCTCATTGTGTGTGACAGGTTACTGAGCGCGCTCAGACTGCTCAGCCCCCCACTCTGGAGGCTAACACAGGCTCATCAGAGGAATTCTGGGGGAATTTATGCACCGTCTCCAGGCTAATTGAATTAGACGCATGGTGTCGACAGTGTGACCATTGTAAAGGCTGCACAATGTTGGGCTTCATCGTCCAGAGCTCAGGGAGGAATACTGCGCACCCCCACAAACCCCGCTCCCACCCTGACACACACTCAGTAACACACAGCTATAGTCAGAAACCCTCGGACAGACCCGCAGCGTCCTGGCTTCTGCCTCGTCTTTGTGCTGCAGTCGCTGATCTGCCTCAGGCTCCATCACTGCTCCATCATTAACCAAAGTGGAGAGGAGGAGTCACCTACAGGGCAAAAGGGAGGGAGGGAGGGGGGTGAAAGATCAGAGAGGGCATGTGACCGTCCATGTTCATGTAAATTGAAAATGTTATTTATAAAGCACAGATGTAAAAGTTATTGTTCTGGTGATGACATGGGGAAGTGAAGTCCTGATATCAAATCACTATGAAATTTCCCCATCTAAGGTAAGGGAAGTCTGTCTGCATCTGATGTCAGCATGTAGCTTCACCTGGTGAGCGTTTAGGCTAATTATGAACGTGTAGCTTTTAAGCTTTATGCCCTGTTGTCTCCATTGAAAAAGAACAGAAATCATCGTATTGTCTTGGTTACAGAACAGAAACATTTGTCAGTGTGTCTGCCATATTGTGAGAGGCAAGTTCAGCTTGGAAAGCAGAACAAGTATGCATGAAATAGTTTTCCATTAAATGCAAAAGTTGAACTAATTGTGATTCTTGGTACAGAAAAAAATGTTTGTTGATTTTTAGCGATGATGGTTTTTAAGGAAGTAAAATCTGAACAGTCACAGAACAACCAGAAGATTGATGAACTTAAAATGAACTTTTATTAATTCTGAACATCAACCAAACAATTTTGTTTATTAGGTTTTCTTTAAATAATTCAAAAGTAGTTAAATGTGAACAATTACCATAAGAAACAAGACAGTGACTAATTCCACTTTCTACCCTACAGCTAATTTATTTCGTGATCTTGTATTTGAGGCGGAGAAATTTCTTAATATTGGTGCCAAACAAGCAAAAAACTCTAAACTCAAAATCAATTCATGTCAACTGGTAAATTTAACACATAATATTGAAACAATAGAAGATAGAAGAGAGTACTGGACTCCAGGCTTGAATAGTTTCATGTTTCTGAGCAGAACAGGATCCGCAATTTAAACATAGTTTCCTCAACCAGAAGCAGCTGCTCTACTTCCTATAGAAAAGCTGTGGGATGATCAGAAGAGAAGAAAAGCATAAGAGAGGATCCAGGAATCTGAAAAACATGTTGCACAGAAGGTAAAGCAAAAGGACTTTGTTGATATATGGATGAAAATTGTGAAATGTAGGAAAACACAAAGTACTGTTCAATTTCAAAAATGTGTTGTAATAAATATCAATAAACACTTATTCCACCATTGATTTTGCTGCAGCAAATATCTTAAGGTTTGTGCACATCTTTAACAAGTGGACCAATCAAAGTAACTCTGCATTTCATATTGAGCACAAATAGGTTTCAGGAACATTTTAGAGGTGACTTTGAAGTAACGCAATTCATTTAGGTACTAATATTTTCACATGGATGTTGTAGATGTTATTAGATTCTTTATTCCTTAATAAATAAACTCCTGGCAGCTCCTGGCTCCCTCCAGTCTAGCGTTTCATTGGAGTTTGTGTTGTTGGTTCAGATTCCTCGTTGTAAACCTTTTTTATGTGTCTCCGTCCAGGACAAACTGTGTCCCGGTCCTGGCAGACACGCAGCATGGGGGACAACAGGTCTTTGTGTGCCAACCTTTCCCTCCTGGGGCTTCGTGCTTCTTCACCAAAACCACTAATTAGCATGACTTGTTGATGGTGGCAGCGAGGAAGCTAGTAGTCACAGGATCATTCATGTGACAGAATCAGAGGATACACACCACAGCATGAAGAGGAGCAGATCCTTCACAGAGGGACAAAAGGACGACGGTGCCATCTTACCCCAATCCTCTGAGGATTTGAATTAGACCTGAGACGCTCTGCACCTCAGGTAAAGCTGGACGTTGAGACGTTCCAACTCTTGAGTTCATCACGAAGGATGAGTTATGTTGAAAGAAGCAGAATTTGTAAAATCTTGGCCCATATTTCCAACTCTTCACTTCAACTTAATGTTTGACTCAGGATCTCACTGTGGAGTGTGAATGTGTTCAGAGAATGCTCATTTTATTTATTTTCTATCAACTCTATTTCCACAAACAGATTCATACCAAGTAGATGTGTGGAAGCAGCATATGATGCAATTAAGGTCAATGGTTCTTTTTGGTCATTTAGTGTTTCACTTAACCTTATTGACATCAAAGTGAAGAGATGTCTCTTACATGCGTCTCCTAAGAGATAATCTTAAATGTGATTTTGGTATGTATCACATCTAAGAGGTTGAAAACCACAACATCATGTTAAATTGTTCTCCTGGGATCCTTATCAAGTTTTTTGGTCTAGTTTCTAGTGCAAATATCTTTGCACACTTGAAATGAGAAAAAAACAAACTTACAAGTAACATCACAACAAAATAAAGAAGTTTAATCATTGATAAAAAGTGCCAGTTCCACTAGCAGATGTTTTCACGTTTCCAGCTTTTTATTAGGGCAAAGCCTTGTCCACCCCACTCAGCCTTGATCAGCAGAGTCCAAAGTTTGTCCTCAAGTTTTAGTTGTCCTTCATGTTTTATTTGTCTCCCTGTTTCAGTAAACCTGGATCAAATGATGGTGTGCTGTCAGGCCTCTGCAGAACATCGACATGCTGAAGACATAGCAACTACCACTGCGGAGGAAACTAAAACATACAAGATACCATTAGGAGACTGACTTTGGACAGCCTTTCTCTAGAAAATAGAGTCTAAATCTTGCGACTCGGTTTTTTGATTCAGGTGTAATAAAGAAGACATAAAACACTCTCCCTTGATGATGCCAGAACAGTAGATACTCTGGTCTGATCAGCTGCTTTTCTGCTTGATTTCCTGGGTCATTTTGGAGTCTTCCTGGTCCAAACCCCATTGGCCCAATTGGAGAACATAAATGGACCATCCAGTTAGTTCTAGCAGTCGATGTGTGCAATACAAGCGAAAACACTAACCTCCATGAGACATTCATGCCTCCAGCCTTAGATCACAGAAAAAATTAATGAGGCGGATAATGATAACAGAAAGAGGAGAACAAATAGGGAATTAGACTCCTAAGGATGCTTTTGTTTTATTGGTCTGGAGCTAAACTGTGTGAAATCAAAGTTTATGGCATGGAGCCGATAAACCTTTTCTGAGGACAAAGATGACCAGAATGAGAAATCAGTGTGAAGAGCTGAGATCAGTTACTGGATTGTATTCATGATACCTGAGGTCACACGACAACGAAGGCCTATCAAAGAGACTTTGTGGTGGATCTGCAGTCAGACGGCGGTCTAAAAATAATGCAGGACCTGCAGTAGGACAGAATGAGGCCTTTTGTGTGGAGGCGCTCATAAATTCCTTTATGCAGCGCCGCATTGTTCACATCTGGTGTACAGTAGCGACATTATTCCCGCTCCTGCTAGAAACTTTGTTTACAGATTCACAAAACCCCCAAATCCAAGTTGATATGCTAATGGGGAGCCGAGTTGAGGACCCCCGGCCACGTCTGATGCAGGGGGACACCCTCAACAGACGGCTCTTTTGTCCGTCCAGGGCCGGGGCCGGGCCTGGCCTCAGGGAGCTGTGATTCAGATGGCGTCTGGTCTTTAGTGACTGAACATGACAGACACGCATAGCTCTGCTAATTCTAGAGCGCCTCTGGTCAAACACAATGAATGAGGCAATAAAACCGAAGAAAACAGGGGACTGACTCTTCAGGGGGACGAGCTCCACCTCTGCTACACTCGTTTGACCTCAGAGTCCCACACATGGAACTATGATCTGGTCATATTTCTGCCGCTTTAAGACCACATCTCTGACTGCAGTCTGAATCAGGTGCTCACATCTGAACTTCAGAAACCTAAAACCAAACAACATGAATAATGGGGATCAATCTTAAGTAGTCAAACCTAAATTACCCAAACCAAGTCAAATATTCTCAACAATACAGTACTAAGAATGTTTTCACAGCTGGTTTGATTAGGGATCAACATTTGTTTACGCTTCACTTTCACACTGCAGTGAAATGATCCAAACCCTTTGAAAAACCTGTTTACCCTCATCTGTTTCGCAAATATAATATGTCACCTACAACCAGACACTCAATAATTTGCAATCATGAACATTAAGGCATATCAGTTTTTAAGTCTACATATTCTCAGATTTTGGTTTGAACTTCGACTAGGCTTTAATCTAAACACAGGTTTTCTCGATGACTGATGTCTTGCAATTTTAGATGTGTCTCTTCTTCAATAATCTTCAATCAAATAATTAGTCAGGAATCTGAAGGATTATAGTTCACTGTGTAATTAAAAGCTACTTCAGCCATTTAATTCAGGTGTGTTGGAACAAATTAAAAAATTTCCCTGAATGTCACTGAAAGATGAATTAACTAAAAATGATATTCCAAAATGAGCAAAATTACATATTATTACAAAATACTAAGCCAAAGAATCCTTTTCATCTTTCCACAATTTCTATTTATTTTTTAAAATAGTTTTTCTATAAATACAGTTGATTTGATGTGAATTTTTGTACTTATCATTTATCTAATCAGGCAAAAAAAATTAAAAATAAAGAAAAAGAAAAAAGAAAAATATGTAAGAATAAATTTCTTATTAAAGCTTGTATCTTTGATAAAGGGGTTTAGAGGGAGGTGAAGAGGGGATGTAAGATGATATAACAAATTAAGAGAAATAAATTAGACAACACTAAAAGAAAAAACACTAAAAGTAATTTTTTGAACAAGTGACAGCAGGAAATATCTTTAAATGATCTGTGATCTGAGATTTCTCCCCATGTTTCTTCCACAAACATCAGATTTTTCCTGAGCTCTCCTTGCCAGATCCAGAATACAGAGTGCTAAAATCAAATAAATGCCACACTTTTCAGATTATTGATTTTTTTTTTTTTAATGCTTAAAAAACATTTTTCTTCTACTTCACAATCATGTGTCATTATCTTTTGGTTGTTCACATAAAATCCCAGTAAAATGAATTGCTGTTAAGTTCCAATCTGACAAAATGCATTTACAAGGCACAACATAAACCCGTAAAAAGGAACAGAATTTAAAGCTAGAGGGGGAACAAAGTTCATTACCAAATCTCAGTGTTTCAGATAAAAGGCTGAACTTCGAGACCTAAACCAGGCTTGTGCCTAAAGCATCCATCAATGTGGGAACAAACTGTAACAGTGATATAACCCAAGGTCCTAATCGCTCCTTTTAGCACGGTCTCCATCCCAACCTAAAGGTGACTTTCCCTCCAGTTCTTCCTGTTTTCATAGAGTGTGTCATTCCCACAGGGAACAGCTGGTTAGACAGATAAAAACATCTTGTTCTTTCTCAGGTGCAACAGTGGCCGCTTCACCTGATCATCATCACAGGGCAGAATGAGTGGAAACCCCCCATCAGGAGGATGAGGAGAGCCACCGTGGAGCCCATCGTATCAGTTTAATAAGCTCTACTTACAACTGATTTAATCATGAACACAAACAAGCTACTGTTTTCTGAGTTAATCACATTAAAATGTTTCTGCATGAATCACAAACCAACTGGTTTTCTCCCGCCATGAAAGAGGAAGCAGAAGATCACTCAGAGATCAGCCACTGGAGGTCCCCGCTGATTTTCTAAGATCAGTTTCAGATCAATGAGATTCAGATGCCTGAACATCTGAGACGTGGAAAAATTTTCCGTTACAGGCGGGGAACTGTTTGGTTCTGCAGTTTTCAGCAGGAACGATGCGATAAGAACCTAACAGTACACAGCTGTTAATGATCAGCCAAAAATCTGTTGGTACATAATCAATCAATCAATACACTCAATAACTTCAAGTTATTGACTTAAAGTTCCATAACACTGTTTGACTAATATGAATAGATTTTGTGGTGAATTAGTGCTTAATAAATAAACCTATTTTTGAAGTGTGAGGCTGCAGTTCTCAATCAGAAGGTGTGCAGCTCCCTTCTGGTCTGGTGTCAAACTTTGCCTCAGGGTAAACAAAGTTTTTCTCTGATTTATTCTTCACCAGTGATATTAGGGTAGAATCAGACATGGAGAGAAGGATTGAAGCTTTGTTTGCATGGGCTTGTGCTTTGTTTCAATCTGGTTATAAGAAATGGATCCAATTGAAGGAAGCAGTTGATTGGGAGAGCTGATCAGGATGTTTCCTCCTTTTGGTGGTTTCCCCACTGAAACCGGTCATGTAGAAGGATTTTATTTTATTTTTTTATCCCTTCCAGCTTTGAATACCTTCAGATACCCCAGACTGTGTGGCAGACACCAACGGTTGTGTTATATCTCAGTTTAATGTCTGGTTTTTCTGACTGATGCAAATGAAAGCAGAAATTAAGTCAAATGAAGTGAAAAAAGTCCCGAGGTTGTGTTTGATCAGAGTGATGAACTTGTCCTTTGCTCAGCTTGTTATTTATGAACATTGGAAAACAGTGATACACTGTGAGTTAAAGCCTTACGTTTCCCAGCAAACAGACCCATGTGGGCCCACCAGAGCCTTCTATGGGTTTTTTGTCAAGCACTGTGGGCATGGAAAACCTACAACCATCCTAGACATCTACCACATGGCTCTTAAGCAATGCATATAAAAATGTCACCAGTTTACTAACAGAAATTCATACTAAATTTCACCAAATCTATCTGTGTAGCACCTTAACCATTAAGGACTCATTTAAGGATTTCTATTGTCCTACATGTTTGTCATTCCTAATGTTAACTGGCACCCCACATTCTCCCAAACAGAATGGGTCCACATATGTAGGTAGCCCATGTATGTGGACCCATGTGGTATCATGACATTTAAGATTCATTCAAATTTTCTTTTGTTGATCATAATGCTTTAATTTAAACATTGCCGTTGCAACTTTGCTTTGCTCACTATCCCAGGTTTGTTTGTGGTAGCATTATGTTGCAGTTTACATTGATTTTATATACTAATCCGTCTGGATGATTGTGAATTTTTCTTTTGTTTCAAAGTAAAATATTTGTTTTTCTTTTTTACTCACCATTGTTAATCTTTGATGCTGCAGCCTGAGCAGGTGGGCGGGGCTTGCTGAGCATTTCCTGCTGAAATGGCTGGATGATGTCACTGACTGCATCACTGGGTCCTACCAAAGAAAGGATTTTTATATTGTATTGTTTGTTTTTCTCCAAGGTAACCTTTTAAGTTACCCTGCATTAAGTGTTTCATTTAGCAAAACATTTAGTTATGAGGATTAGTTAATAAATCAGATTAATAATCTTATTCCTGTTTCTTTGTTTACATTTTGCTGTTTTGTTTGGTCCGTTTTATTTTGGTATGGTCTAGTAAAGTGCAGGTGTGCTGCCAATTTGGTGCAATACCAGTAAGATTTCAGATGCTCAAGATGCATATCAGAGCCTAAAAAAATGCTAATCAATAAAATTGACCAGAAGCACATGGAACTGGCAGCTGATGCTGTTTTTGCTCACCTGTTTTGAGCATTTGTCTTCACCACCTCACAACCCCATAGATTAAATCCCAAATGGGACCAGAGTGGACCGGCCGTTCCCGGACCAGGTACCATGATGAAATGTGGGGGAAGATGGACCATGCAGACTAAGGAATAGGCTACCTATTGGCTACCTGTAGGGTCAGGTAAAAGCACTGCCACCTTAAAGCCATCTAGTGGTGGAAACTGGACTTGCAGACAAACCACTGAGACTCATTTTGATCAGAACAGGTTTGTTTCCCACCACTTTCAAAATGTATTGACATTAAAGGCGTTCTCTAAAATTTTCAGTTCTGCTTCTGCAATAGAAAGTCAAATCAGATGTATCTAAATCATATTAAATATCGATATAATAGATTTGTTCCAGTAATTCAGCTGGAAAAGTGAATGGCATCATTTTGATTGGCAGTGTGAGTTTGACTAACTGTTGGTGGGGATTGAAATCAGCTCCATAAAGCTCATTAGAAATGCAAAGCATGAAGAACTAAGTACTAAAAAGTATTCAAAGTAATTAAGGTTTCAATAATATTCTAATAAAATAATATACGTGTTTATGTTTTAAGGTTTTTTACACATCATGTATGGAAGATGATGGACTTTTCATGTGGTTGAAGATGCTTTTCACAAGGATAAAGTCTGTTGTGAAAGTTTACACACACACATTCACACAGGGTCACAAATATATGGGACATCAAGAAACTAACTGAACACTTACAAATAATTAATGGATCACAACACTTAACATTTGAGTCAGGTTTGCTAAGCTTTTAAAATAGTTTTAAAATAAATCAAAAATATTTGTGAATTACTCTGCTGACATAATGTTTCAATCCAGTTCAGATGTTCAGCAGAAACCTGAAGGTCCAGCATTTAAATTTACTGCTTATATAGAAAAGTTCAGACATGCATCTTTATGTTTGTCTCCGTATTTGTGATCATGTCTGTCCCGTATTTTGTCTTTTGGACAGCCTGAGGATTTATGAGGACACCTCCACAGAAAGCCACCACAGTTCAGGACCACTGAGCATCATCAGCTGCTGGTTGCTGACGGCGACAGGCGTCCTCAGCCTGAGTGACAGCTCCGGTGGCAGTAGGTTTATCTGTCGTGGACATGGCGTCCTGCGGAGCGTCCTGTTGTCTTTGAGGGTTTGAAAACCGTCCAGAGGAACTTGGCAGCTTGGTTCGTGGTTATTAATATTCCTGAGAAAAGCCACTTCCTGTCAGAGCCGGTTGGCATGGCGCCTCAGAGCTGACAACGCTCGCCGACTGTAGTGTCATTGTTCGTGACGAGGAATCCAACTGCTCTTCAGACTTCAGCTTGAGGTTCCTCCTGTCAGAATGAGGAGACAGGAAGTGTCCCACAGAGGGACACAACAGTTTGTCTCTAAAGACTTCACACACATACAGACAAACACTGAACAAGCTGAATCACTTTACTGTTGCTGCGAGACATCAGACATCCAGCACATCCACTGATGCTGTACATCAGAAACTCTACAACCTGTCACCATGGTAGCATCTGATCTTTAACCTGTAATCTGTTATCAGCGTAACCAGGAGATCGGTCTAAAGTCAATTTTTTTTCCAGAAAAATTTCACATTCTAGGAATGCCTGACTCCCTGTGATCAACTTTACTGATGAAATAGTTCCAATTAAGACAGACGAAGCACAATCCAACATTTCACATCAGAGCCTCATGATTTAACTTCTTAAATGATGGAATCACAAGTTTTCTACTCCCAGTTTTCCTGAAGCTGTTGATGATGATTCAGCTGCTGGACCCGCCTGTCCATCTGAGCAGCTGATCATCAGAGATCATTTAAACCGTCAGTATTTGTGTGTAAATCAGGTTTGCAGGAGCAGAAACTCTGACAGGGTCACTCTGTGTGCTTCAGATTAAGAACCCCTACAGATCGCGGCCTGAAGCTGCCGTCAGCAGCAGATTATCTGGACGTCAGACTCACAGGTGGCGTCCTGCTCTCAATCCCCCCTCAAACTGATTCCAGCTGCAGGAGAAAACATCTGTCCTCTGATTGCTTTTTTCTAAGACTGATTAATGGACAGAAAGCTGGCGCTGCCTGCCTCCACCTTTCTGACAGAAACATGCAGATCAAACTAAATCCTCTGACTGCACAGCACTTTGATTTCCTGTCTCCTGGTCACATGGTTTCCACCAGAGCCACAATTCTTCAAGAAACGACACAGTCAAACATGTTAATGTTAATGTTAATGTTGGTCGCATGTCAGATTCACTGATCCAGGGTCGGATAAAGTAATCTAAATCAACATGAATCGTCATGACGAAGATGCTGACATCATCATCAGTCAACAACAAGTGTTAAGCCTGTTATTAAAGATTACTGTCTGTTGTTTAATAGAACTAATATTTTAAGACTCTCTTGTTTTGTTGAATTATTTAATCTTCCACGTCTAGATGCTGGGATCTGGATCATCAGGAATCAGGATCAGGTGGAATCAGATGGCTTTAAAATGATCTGAGATCAGGATCAGGTGTCAGCATAATCTGGGATTAGGATCTGGCAAGTCATGCACCGTCTGGAATCAGTTGTTTGCTGTGATCAAATCTGGGATCAGAAGAAGTAACCCACCTGAGCTTGATCCCAAACTTGATCCCAGGTGTCATTTAGGATCAGGAGTAAACTCAGATGAAGATTATCTGGGAACAATATCCAATGAGGATCAGGATTGTACAATACCAAGGTCAGGTGGATTTAGGATCTAAATTCTATCTAGATCTAGGATAATCTGGGTTTAGGATCAGGCAGCACAGGATGCAGATCAGTTGGGATCATTATCACATGTCAACTGGGATCTGAACTGTATGAAAGCAGCAGGGTCAGGCGGGTTCAGGATCAGGATAATCTGTCGACTGGGATGAAGGTCACCTGGGATCATAAAGATCAGCTGGCTCAGGTGTCAACTGTAATCTTGTGTCCAGTCAGATCATGATAATCTGGAAGCAGGATCATGAAGCCCAAGGTGTCGGCTGGGATCCCAGATGATCTTTACTAGGTCAAGATCATCTGGGATTATGGTCATATGGGTTCAGGATCAGATGGGATGACTGTCCAGTAGAATGAAGCTCAAGTGGGATCAGGTGTTAGATAGGATCTTACTCATCTGGGATCAGGTGTCAACTGGGATGAAGATCAGATGAGTCAGGTGTCAATAAGAATCAAGTTTCTGATGGGTTCTGGATTATCTGGGCCGGAAAGGTCAAGACTTCCAGGGTGAGGTGGGTTGTTGATCTAGTTGGATCAGTTTAAGATTGAATCAGATAGCAGAGGTATTCAGGTGTCAGATGAAATCAAAATAATCTGGGATTAGTATCAGGTGTCTGCTGGGATAAGAGTCTTCTCAAATCTGGGTGGGTTTAGGATCAAGTAGGATAAGGTATGAGATGGAATCAAGATAATCTGGGATCAGTATCAGATGTAGGCGGGGGAGGATCAGGTTTCAGGGATCAGAATGAGGAGTCCTGGAGGATCTGGATGAGTCGTTAGCTGCACCTGGGTCGTCTGGGTGATATCGTTCATCACTGAGCTCATGGCTGCCATGAAGAAAGAATGATGCTATGCAAGCTGCTGTTTAAAACAGTTTTATGTGAGGGTGAACTGTTTGTTCCTGGATCTTCCGGTCGAGCCAGAACCCCGTTGATCCGCTGGGCTTTTTCACCCTGGGTTTTGCCTGTTCAGGCTGAAATGCTATGTATAAATAGCTCCGTTGCTCAGCTGGGAATGTGTGAATCCCTGAGTGTTTAAAAAACATGAACCTGACCCCTAAGCACTATCAGACTCAACTAGTGGGTCAGTACTTCCTGTGTGAGGGCTGGGAAGCTGCTCTGGTACTTCCCAGAAAGCAGTAAATCTGGGAAGCTTTCTGTCAGACATGACAGACTGTTAAAGGGTGAAAAACCTTCCTCAAAGAAAGACGGCAGCTTCAGGTCAAACTGATGATCAGTTCCTGGATTTCTTCCCTCTAGACAGAACCCAACTGCTCGTTCCAACACAGTCAGAGGGATTTCATAGACTTTATCAGGTTTACTTAAGAGAATGAAAAAGAATCTGAGGTGGTGGTTCTAGAAACATTTGATATTATATGGATATTTGTTTCATCTGGGAATGTGATCCACGATTCGGGTCACCTTCAGGAGCAGAAACAGCTTTGATCTGACAGCTGAGACTTTGTTTTGTTTCTCTAGAGATGTGTGTGTCACTTTGATCTGATCAAATTCTAATTAATCTTCCAGTGTTTGGATGATCAGATGTTTGATTTGTTGTCTTTAGTCAAGTTTTCTCATCTGGGATGTTTGCTCTGCAGCAACGAGTTTCTGTTATCACTTTATATCTCAGTTATGACTGTTGATGATCTGGTTGCGGTGTGTGTGTGCGAGTGTGTGTGTGTGTGTGAGAGAGAGAGATCAGAGTGTGTGTTGTGAATCCTGCCGCAGGGGAAGTGTTGTTCCCAGGCCCTCTCTGCATTCCTGCCTCTGATCCCAGACCTGCTCTTTGGGCCTTTTTATTTATCTTTCCTCCCAATACACACACACATTGCACACAACCGCACACACACGCATGCATGCATACAGACACACATAAAATGACACATCACACTCATACAGCTGCATGTGATCCTGAAGGTTGCACAGTCTGCTGCTGGTGTCGTTGTCCATTCATCCATTCATCCATCTTGAAGCAGTTCAGGTGGAGGTAAAGTTTTTGGATTGACTGGTGCAGGATTACCAGAATTACAGTTTACATGTTCTAGCCTCGTTTAACATTTAATGTCATTCTTTCCCTCTGAAACTGTGTGACTGAGCATTTCTTCATGTTCATTTGACCCTGAACCAGAAATATTCATGGATAAAACTCATTCGTCCAGATGCTGTAATCAGTAAGCAGTCTGCGATTTCAGCCTCCCCAGGTTCTGGTTCTGGTTTTATGTGTTTTATATGTTCTGTTTGGAACAGAGCTGCAGTTTTCTTTCAGTTTAATGAGATAAGTTTGAGACATTTTCCAGAGAACTGGGCAGCTGAGTCTGTGACCCATGCAGACTTTAATTTATGCTATTTTCTGTAAAAGGAAACAAAAAGGAACAGGCTGAGTTTTACTTCCTGAAAGTAAGTTCGATCCATTTTTACTTTTTATTTAGTAAAATATACGACCACTTGGTTGATCAGAGGTTGGCTCGCCTCACACAAGGCGAGGTGTTTCTCTCTGACACAATGTAAATCTGTTGGTTTTCCATCAAGAACTAAATTTTTTTTCTCAAAATTTCAAAAAGATTTTCATTTAAAAAATGTCTAAGGTTTGTGTATGTAGGGTTTTCTTTTGCTGTTCCTGTGATGGTTGGCTGACCTGTCCAGGCAGTGGTGGCTCTCTTTCTGCACCTCCACCATCATTCACCCACCCACACATTCCTCTGCATTTAAAGTGAAATAAGCAGCTTTTATTTTGAAGAAAAAAAAAAAAAAAGAAAGAAGAGAAACAGCTTGTACTTTGAGGCTGTGCAATCTTTGTTTGTTTAGCTAGCACCTTTGTGTCAGTTTATCTTCAAAAGAAGAGTTTTTAACAATGAGGTGTGTGAATTTACACACCTCTAAAACAAGCCTTTCGCTAAAAGGCTTGTTTTCTAGTTGTCTTTTTGAACTGTCATGAATACAAACTCTGTGCAGTAATCAGATATTCAGCTTATTCTACAGGATAAAGATCATCATGGTGCTGAAGGTTTGAAGGTTTTGGAAACAATGGTATTGCTGTTAAATTTCTGCATACCATGACACCCTAATCTGAAGAATTTATTTCCAGAAGTTGTTTTTTTCTCTCTCTCCCTTATAGAGAACAGACTGTTGAACAGACTAGATATACAGTCCAACACTGCAAATTTAAAAGACTATAAATGTTTATCCAAAAAGAAGGCAGAACTGTCGTAAGCAAAGGGCAAAGCAGACAGCCGTGCAGCGGCTTCTGGTTCTGCTAACAAACAGCAAACCAGGTCCACAGTTCCAGTTTGTGTCCCAGTGGGGATGATCCAAAATGTGTAATCTGTAGCCCAACAGAAACAGTTTAAGTTTCCTTCTTAATAGCAGTGATTAGCTATTAAACACACTGACTCCACTCCCAGCAGGTCTTCTCATCTATAATATGAAATAACTAAGGTGGACAGGAAGTGGGGGGGTGGAGCCAGCAGATGACTCCATGTAAGCGTCGGGTTTATTTACTGCGCTAATTAAAAACAAGCATGTCTGAAATGGAGACGTGAAGAACAGATCCATCCTCCTGCCTTTGTGGAAATGAGCTGATGGGATCACCCCACCTCCACTTTGATCCACCATAATCGTCCTGAACATCAAAGACGGAACCAGAGCTCACTGGGAACACTGGGAACACTGGGAATACACATCTTCATCCTGTTTTCCCTTTTTCTCCTCCGCTCTCCTGGAAGTTTATGCAAATAAAATATGTTGATTAATATTTGATGGTATTTTTTTTTTACATTCTGTTGGATTCATGATCACCTGTGAATCTGCAGGTAACCTGGGAACTGGGCCAGAAAAAGGCTTGAAGAGGCACCAACCATGGCACTGGGATGACCAAAGTATTTTACTTAATTTTTAAATCAATGCATATTTTCTAAACATTGCACTTTATGCAAAACTCATAGCCTCAGAAACATTATTAAAATGTTTGAAAATTATAAATATTTCTTTTGGAAACAAGATGGAGTTATTGTCCAGTGGACATTAACTCCACTGGACAATGCCTGTTGTTATACCTGCTGATGGATGGGACTGCATATTGTAATTTGCATTAGTAAAAGACATTTTCCTTAGCTAGCCCACTGAAACACTGACGTTTCAAGTTGACTTGAAACTTCAAAAGTTATTCATTTATTCATTCATGTATCTATCAGTCCTGTTGTTCATCTACCTGTATGTCCTCCTAGTGGCATTTTCTATAATTCAGGTGTATGTGGAGTTTCTGAATGAAGTTCCTGTTAGTTCTTTTTGTTCCCTGTTTGATATTGAAACATCTTTTTTCTTTCTGAAACTTAAAATTGGACATTTCTCAAAAACAAACAGGCAACCCAAAATTTCCAGGTAAACAAGGCCATCAGCTCACCTGCCTCAACTCTGACTTCTGATTGTTAGGATTCTGTCTGGTTGGACAGATGTATACATGCTGGCAGCCTGTGATTGTTTTCTGCAGATGTATTTTCCAGCTGAACATCAAACTCTCCGGGGAAACGTTGCCCCAGTTTCCTAATCTGATTCCGAAGCAACTCCTCTGCCTTTGCTTTAATTTGCCTGGTTGTGGCTGAAACCACCTCAGGAAGGAGGAAAAGTCTCTGTTTGCATCCCGGAACCCCCGAAGGATCCCATTCATGTTTATTTACATCTTTAATCTTTAATGATGTGTGTGTTGAAAGAGGCCCCATGTTTTTTTTTTCCTCGATCGCACTCTGCGGCGGGAACACCTCGGAGAATCCTGCAGGAACGCCGCAGCGTGTTTTCAGCTCTTCATTCCTGACTGAAACAACAGGCTGATGCTTGCGCCGCAGCCAGCTGCCTGTTTATCCTGCAGATCAACAGATTTACCCATCATGCTCCGATCTGTTTGGACATCATCAGGTGAACGCTACCACCGCAGCGGCAGCAGATTGTTTTTTACCTTTTAAGTCGGCATTAGTATGAAAACTGAAAGCCTCTTACAGGCTGACATGAAAATCCTCTGAGAGTTTGAGCTGCAGCCATCAGTCTGTGTTCAGGTATCAGTGGGTTTTAAAAGCCCGACATGATGAAGATGATGATGAACCCCCTCCGCCCCCCCCTCCACTCCGCTCCTGCTGGTTGGAGAGGCTCAGTCTAATTAAAGAGAGGAAGGTCTGAGTGTGAGTGTTGGTGTTGGGATGGAGATAAACCCTGATCAGGCAGCAGGTCTGAGAGGAAAACGCTGATCCTAAGGTCTGAGAGGTGCAGATTAAAACCTGAAATCTGTTCGCTCTGATCATCTCTCCGCCGCATGCGGAGGTGCATGGCGAGCTGCAGCCAACTGCAGATTTTCAGCCACATTAAGCTGCAACAGATGTGTTCGGGTGTTGACATTGTTTGGATCTGATAGATCACAATGTTTCACTCTCTAATAGGCTTTGGTTTCTGTACATTCTGGATTTGGAAGCCCCCAATCAGCCCCCTCCCCTCTTCCCGACTCTGTCTGGAGCAGAAGAGATCACATGAAGCCTGCAAGGTCACATCGAGCTGCCAGTTGTTTGGTTTGAATCAAAGGTTAAAGGAAAATTACTGAAATGTTCACATGGATCCAGAGGAAACAACCAGCTGCTGATGTTTGAGTGTGGAGAGAAAGAGAAGAAGAAAAGTCTCTTCTGCATCATTCTGCTTCTCATCTTCCTCCTGTTCCTGTCAGCAGTTCTACCTCTCTGATAAAAAAAAAATAATAATCTGACTTTAAGTTAGAACTGGGCAATAAATTGATTTTATAAATTTATTGAGATAAGCCTGTCATAATCACTATTGGCTGGCATCAAGGAAAACAGCCAATACAGCAGTGTTGTTTCCTTTCTTTGATGCTGATTGGCTGCAGCCCCAAAATGGGAAATGAGGAGAATATGTAGATGTTAACTTCTGTGGTAATGCAAAGATGACTTCCATTGTATGTGTTAATGCATGAGGCATGTTTTGTGTTTGAGCAATTAGAATAGGCAGATATGAGTGTTTCTGGAGGTAATTGTAGGAGGTTGTCATCCCTGATTGTTTCAATTCATTTCAATTAAAGAAACAAAATCTGATATGTTTCTTGAAAACAACTGAACTGTTTCTTTAAAGAATAAAAACCAAACTGATTTCCAGTCAGACAGGAGTCATGTGGGACTGCAGTGAGAAGAGCAACAAACCATTCCTCTGAAAACAAAAAGTTTTCAGAGTAACAGTTTGACATACCAATCAATCTGATCATGTATTGATCAGAACCGTCTCATGGATAAACAGCAGATTTTCCTCCCCTGTATCCCACCTCAGAGGCTCTTCTTCTCTCGCTCCCCTCACAGCGTCGTCGTTGTCATCCTCTCTCTGACTCGTTATCAGGACTCAGAACAAACGTGTTCTTCAGCAGTGAACAGATAAAGAGTTGATGGTGGCGCCCGCCCCCAGGAGCCCGTTTGGGGGTTTATGAATGTGCGTCTGATTTCATATAGAGATGGAGGATGCCACCACACTGAGCTGCTTGTTGACTGTCGTCCAGATGTGCAGCGGTCAGAGCCAGCCCATCAATGCCCCCCCTGTTCCAAACACACTTAGGGTCTCATCTGCACCTCATATAGCCCCCCCAGCAGAGAGGACAGAGGCAGGGAGGGGGCCACAGAGCACAGTTCATGTGTTCACTGTCACCTTCTGCTGTTGGTTCATGTGTCTGAACAGAGGAAACAGAGACGCTTTAATCCCCTGATGTTTAACGTGACAAGCAGGGAGAGTCTTTACCCGTCACAGCTCAAACTGCTGGGAGAGTTTCCAGTTTGACCTGCTTCAGAACTGTTCCTTTAAAAGAATCCAACAAATCTGAACTGTTCAAAACAAAACACCCAAACTGTTCCTTTAAAAGAATCCAACAAATATGAAGTGTTCAAAACAAAATTTCCAAAATATTAATTTAAAGAATCCAACAAATTTCAGCTGTTCTTTAAAGTCTCAAAACTTTAACTTTAACAAACTGTTCCTTTAAAGCACTGAAAATATGTGCTGTTCTTTTAAGAAAACAACGCGGCCCCTTTAAACACAAAACCTGAATTGTACATTTAATAGGGTGTCTTATGCTTCAGCAAGTTAAATTTAAACATTGATAAGATCTTTTTAAAGCAAACATTTTAACAAATGTAAAATATAGGGGGGTTGGGATTGGGAAATCTTACTGTATTACAATCAAACAGAGCAGAAACTGCACACATACAGCTGAATGTTTCCTTTAAAGTACTCAAATCAATTGAGTTCTTTTAAAATAACCCTCAAAAGTCTGAACTATTATTTAATAAACCATAACTTGTCAAAGCCTAAAGAAAATAACAAAATGTGCTGTTCCTGTAAAAAGTAAAACCCCTGAAAAACTCCTGTAAGCAATAAAACTAACAAATATACCTGTACTATATCTTTAAATTAAAAAAGTGTTGAAGTGTTCCTTTAAAAAATTAAAACAACCCCCTCAAAATCTGGGTTGATGTAAAGAACAGAGGCTCCTGCTCCTTCTTCTCCTTTTACCTTTTTTGTGTTCTTAGTTTTGTTTTGAGATGTTCCGGCAGGAATCTTTGGTTTCTGTCGGGATTTTCTTCACTTCTCATCAGTTCCCACCTGTTTCTGTCTCAGTGATGGATTGGTGTGTGTTTTTATAATGTCAGACGCAGATTAAACACCACCCAGCCCCACCCGCACTCATGTGTGTCAACAAAGATAAGTGCAGTCTGATAATCTTCATCCTAATGCAGAGACACCTGCTGTTGCCACGGCAGCATTCCGCATCCCATAATGTTTCTACAAGCAGATTAGGCCTCTAATGCAGGTATTCGAGGTAAATTCCTGCTGTTGGGAGCTGATGGAAGGCTAATGTGTTAAATGGCGTCACATCCATCCATCCATCCATCCATCCATCCATCCATCCATCCATCCATCCATCCATCCATCCATCCATCCATCCATCCATCCATCCATCCATGAGAATGTATCAGGTTCCAGTCAAACTTAGATGTTATTATGGTGCATGAAAATGACAGAAAAGCTGCAAGGTTGGAAAAATAAAGGCAGCAATTTAGGTAAATAGATGGAGCTTTGCATGAGCAAACAGTTAAATACATGCATAAAAAATGAAAGCATCACACCAGGTATGTTTCTGATGAGGGAATAACATCATTGCATGAGATAAAGATCAAAAAAGTAGATTTTTCATTTGAAAATACAGTTGCATGTTGTATAATCCATATTTTAAGAACAGCTTTCAAAAATGTCAAACAGACCCTATAAATTTATATTTGGTCAGAAATTTTATTCTCTACAGAGACATAAGCAACATAAATCTTAATGGATGAACACTGATGTGTTTGTAGATTATAATTTGGAGTCTGATGCATTAGCAGGCTGATCAAACCCATTACAAAGTCCTGCTCTCCATTCTATTCCATCAGCTTTCTGTGAAAAATGGGTGGAAAAGTTTTTTATATCAAACTCTGACACACTCACCTATCAGCAGGGAATCTTCTGGCCGAAAATTTTTTCACAATAACAATACAGTTATTGTCCATAATACATCCATCATACTTTCCAAACATAATAAAATCTGTCATATAACCTGCAGTGATGTGTTATGTGTGTTATTAAACAATGAAATTGAGCAGAGCCAAACTGATGGACAAAATGAATAAATCTCTTGCACTGCTGCAGTTCGGAGGCTTCCAAATAAAACATGAAGATGTTTCAGTCCAAACCCTGGATCAGAAAGTTTTTTAATCTTCTGGTCTTCATCTTGGCTGCAGCTCAGTCTGACTTCTGGAGCTGCAGCTCCACCTCTCACCTTGTTGCTGTGAAAGGAGAACTGGGTAAAACGGCGGGGTTGGGTAACATCAGTCTGACTCAAAGTGCTCACTCAGCAGCTTTCATCGCCGCTTCTGTTAGCAGGTAAGACAAACTGTCAGCAATGTGGCAACTCCAGACGACCTGCTGCTCCCACACTTCCTCTCTGATCAGTTTCAGAGGAAGACAAGAGGAACAGAGTTAGATTTTACCTTCTGTCCAGCCTCCAGGAGCGTCCTGCAAACGCTTCAACGCCCTGCTGACACACTCTGCCTCATCGCTGCTCAGAAAGGGTCAGTGAGTCACTGTCACAATGTTACAAACTACCTTAACGATCTAAAAACCACAGAAACTGCAACACTACTCTTATAGTGTTTAATAAGCTTCTTATAAGGTTTATTAAACATGAAGAAAATAAGAAAACGGTGTTTAACAGTGTTTCTTAATGTAGAAGAAAGTAAAGTAGACAGTGTGTTGATTTCACACTAATGGGAAAAAACAACAGCTGATTGTTTTGAATTTTGTTTAGGAAGTTATGATTAGGTTTTGCTTTGTTTTATGAACAAAACCAAATCTTATGAAAATTTCCTCATCAGACTGGTTTCCACATTTCTTTATGCTTGATCTGATTTTCATCACATCCAAACTTTCCCCCACTCTGGTGCTCTCTCTGGTTCGGCCTTTGACCCAAAAACAGAACCGTCTTAACAGAACTGGAGACAGGAGGTGATGTCAGACCAGAACATCTCCCTGACTCTAATTTAAATGAACCAGAACCTGAAACCTTTCACCTGGTTTTTGTCTGTCTCATATGAAATAATCTCCTCAGATTTCATACTTATGACCTGCTGCCCAGTTTTAGTCTTTAAGTGATTTTTGTCTGACACCATGAATTTTTTTATATTTTTCCACTTATGTAAGACCCCATGGCAAAGGTCACCAGTCCAGGAGGACATGATCTGCCTCATAGAGAGATATATCACCAATCCAGAATGTTCTGGATTGGCAGTTTAGTCCTGGTTCATATACTGGGTTTGTGAGGTTGGTGTTGATGTGCAGGGTCTGCTCCTGACCCAGTTCTCCGGTTCTGATTCTGATCCAGAATCACAACCAAACATGGAGAAGCAGTACTCAGCTTCTATCCACCTCAAATCCGAAACAAACTTCCAGAAAAACTGCAAAACAGCTGGAATGCTGAGTTCCTTTAAATTAGGTTAAAGACAAATTTTCTATAGCTACCTAGAAAATATATAAAATTAGTTTGTCTTTAGAAAATCCATCCAAACTTAAGCAGCTATCTTGTTGTCATAGTTACCATTATACCAGGAAAAAAATAATCCAATTGACACATCCAAACCAAAATCTCTAAAATAAGGGTTTCAGCAGAAGGAAGGTGACAAAATGAAGTTTACTGCAGCAAGCTGCCACTAGAGGGGGCTGTACCCAGTCTGCAGGGTATTGTGGGTATTATTTGATGGACACTGTTTTCAGCTAAGAGCAGGTGTAGATCAGAGATCTGAAAAGATCAGATCCTCTGTGCAGAAACAAAGACAGGTCATGTGACTGTGTCCAGTTAAACATGGAGCGTCCCATCCCCCAGCCCGACCCGGCCGCCCTGACAATGTTCTGATCCTACATCTGATCTGTTATCAGCTGCAAACATCTCTGTAATCTGACCCTTTTATCAGATTAGCACAGATTACCACTGAATGCCTGGCTACACACACACATACATACACACGCAAATATGCAGACACACTCAAACACACTTAAACCTGAAAACACACACACACGAAAAACACAGCAAAACATGCAGGGACAGACAGACTCTCACCATGCCCTTACCCTTCAACATGCAGGTACAGATTGAGTGGCCAAATAACATGATCACATAAATCCATCAACATGACAGCAACATGATAACATCACAAGCCAGCCGGCCTGCTGTGACAATATCTGACAAGAGCAAAGCTTGCAAACCTTCTCCTCAAGAGAAATATACCTCAGTTCTGTCACCTTTCACCTGCATGAAAGCAGAGATGATTCCTGTCTCCACAGATCATATGACTTTACCTATTATTGAAACACTAGATGTTCATCTCCACTCTGCAGTAAGTCAGTCACAAGCTGTTGATCTGCTGCAACAGCCAATCAAAGTTCAGACACCATCCACCAACTTTACTTATAAAAAGTCTCCAGACTGATCCAGAAGTGTTTCCAAACCGATTCCAAACTACATCCAGGTCATCAGGTTCGGTTTGAAAGTACAAAACCTGAATGCCTTGTTCACACGGCAAGATTTTTATCCCAACTTTCACCTTCTAACAACCTTAAAGCTGTTCCGATTATCACAGTGACTCTTGAGGTAATCTTAAGAGATCTTCCTGCTGTGTGCCATGTGCTAAGAGTGACCTGGTCTGCTCAGAAAGATATCAGGGACGAGTCGACTGGGATCGAAAATTAAAAAGTTTAACATGTTGCCTTAATATCGTGTAGGTGACAGAAACACAGAGGGAAATTCTAAACAAAGATGACAACATAACTGCTTTGGCACAAAAGTCTGTTGGATGTCAGAGATTCTTTGTTTTGTTTTCTCTCTGTTAAGCAAATCCACAAACCATGTTTGTTTACCTTAAACTCACATTTTCCCTGGAGAGGTTTCGTGAGATTTCTTGTCTGACATCTGAATGTTGGTGAAATTGATTTGTGTGAGGTGTGTTGCTCCTACTATACTAACAAATCTGTTACACCTTAGAGTGTGTATCGTCATGTGTGTGTGGTCTCAGGTTTTGAAAATTTGCTGTGTGAACCAGAAATTAGAGGATTTTCTGGTTCTGGAGATCAGAATCACCGGGCCTGTTCTGGCTGCTCTGAGATTCATTTAAACTGTGTTTCTCAACTGAATATTAACAAGTCTTATCAGAGACTCTGCCTGCAAATCATCATTCTTGCAATTCTGACCGAAAACAGAACTGCTACAGATTTAATGAATCCCATCAGAAAAGACTGACCTTCAGAGAAGAGGAATAGAAAACTTCAAATCAGGCACAATAAACAGATGAGGTCTGGATGAGATGGATCTCATTCAAAACCCAGGTTTTGATTCAGAACAGATTAATAATGGTTGGGGAGTTTCACTTCCTGCAGCAACATCTGCTGCTGAAACAGCAGAGGAGAGTTTTCCTGCTCGATTTGAGAAAAGATTCAAAATCTGCAGACACTGGGAGCGAACGGAATCAGAGAGCTTCATTACTTATGTGATGAGCTGCTGCATCCAGTATCTGTGTTCATTATCTGAGCTCTGATTGGACGACAGCACGGTGCCTTCATAATGAGACAAACTAATGATGAGAAGGGGGAGGAGAACGGGGAGGTCAAGAGGTCATCGATAACATTATCACCTCCACTGTGACACAAAGCTCGTCCTTGAGGGCTGAAAGGTTCCCGTTCAGACAGAGAGCTCAGACAGCAGGAGAAACATGTTGGAATACAGATGCTGCTGATTTCTGAACTTCCTCCAGTCAGAAGGAAGTTCACGTGTGTTCAGACGGTCACGTGTGTAGTTCCTGCTCAGACTGCAGTATCTGCCACTCTGACAATTGGAATCTGCAGTGACGTCTTTCTGAGCTTTAAGGCCGAAAACAATGGGTGTCCAGCTCCAGTGTTTGACAGCTACTGTCCTGCAGCTTTTGGATGAGTCTCTGTTCCCACAAGGCTTGAATCAAATGATTAGGTCTTTATGGCAAATGTGATGGATGCTAAGAGGTAATTCAATCAATCATGAACTGACTTGGGGTAAAGTGAGAGCTGTGTTATATTGGACAATAATAAAACAAATGGATTTTATTGTTCTTCTAAACAACAATCTTGGGACTCGAAGGAATAAAACATTTTGGACCCAAGATCCAGGAAGACCATTCTGAAGGAAGAGGAATGCAGTTCCCAAAGATAAAAGCTCAACTCAAGATTTTTGTGCACATTCAAGTGCCGTAGTCTCTCTCCTCAAAGTCAGCTCATTTTATGTATTCTCCTGTGGTCAGCTGCATTAGCTGGCTGTGTCCTCAGCACACAGACAGATTCTTCTCCAAATCAAGCTGTCAGTCATCTTATATACATCAAGGATTTCTCGATTTTTGTCAAAAACATAGAAATCTGCAAAGTGAAGAAAGAAAAGGCGAGTATACTTTTCCTCCAGCAAGAGGCTGCTGCAAAATTATTTCCTGCATTCTTAAATTTTTTAAAATTTCTACATGAGTGAAGCTATGAAGACAAATAGCAACTTTGTTGTCTCAGGCTGGGAGTCGGCAGTTCTGATTCTCCTGGTGGTGGCGCTGCAGTGCAGGCTCTTTTTCCTGTGCTGCTCTGCAGGCACTCTGACACCTTCTTTCTGCAGGAACAGCCTTTAAACCAACAGACAGGAAGCAGCATGACAGGAACACATCAGCCATTTTCAGCCTGTTTGTTTTGTCCCAGCTGGGCTCTCCATGTCAGAATAAAAACCCTGCAGGACATCGAGCCACTGCCATCAGGTCACTTTTCTTCGTTCTGACTCTGAACACAAAGCGGAGCCGAGGAGGACGGAGTCTGCAGCTGAAAGCCACCAATGGGCCCCTGATGTCTGCAGGATGTCTGCAGCAAAAGGCCTGAATAAAACCCAGGGTGCGTTTGGTTTTAATGTTGGCTGCAAAGGAGAGCGACCGGCGGGGAGGAGACGCTTCCAGAGCTGCGGCAGCATCTCTTAGCAACAGCACCTTTCAAACCAGACCAGAACTCAGCTGGAAGAGCCTGTCAGACAGGAACAGGGAGGACCAATAAAAAATAAATAACTTTATTAGTGACTGGCAAAAAAAACCCAACAAATAAATCATTCACATTTATTCACATTAAAATGACCAGTCAATAGTCCACAGGAATTTTATGTGTGGGACCAGCACCAGGAAGTCCATGGTGTTCCATCGTTTTTAAGAAACCAGAAAAAAAAAAGATGATAATCTGTGCATAATTCAAATGGGTCACTGTTGTGAAAACACATTTTACTGAAATGAGAGTTTCATGTCTTTAGAGCAAGTTAATAATCTGCAGAATGAACTGATTTTTTTGGTTAATTCTGCACAAAATAACTGCTGCTCCACTTCTTTGTGGACATTGACCAATCAGAAGATAATTTTCTTACCACATTTCAATTCTGCACTATCTTTGTTGATCTAAGTGAGAAAATCCATGGAAGAGAAAGGTTCATTGCTACTTTTGCAAAGCACTGTACTCCACAGTAATGACGTGGATCTCATTGTAACATTTTCAGCAGGTCAGAGAAAAAAATCCCATTTGAAATTGCATCCCTCAAAGTTTCTAATGGGGTCACAAGGTGGAGCTGATTGATGAGGATAGAGCAAAGTTTTCTTTTAAATCTGTTTATTAAAGGCAAACCAAGCTAGATAAAACCCCTCCATGTTGTCTAAGAAACAAAAAAGCTCCCAGTGGTTCCCACAAAGTGTCATAATGTTGGCAGATGGAGCCAAGCATTAAAATAAACCTCCACACTGCTGCATTCATTAAGCCCCAGCTGGAGCAAGAACCGTTTCCTCTTCTTCACACGTTCAAATGAACAGAACACGCCAGGAGTTCCTGTCCTCCTAACAAGCTTTTATTTTGGTGGGACAGAAGCCTTTATTTGTGGAACAAACCAAAACTACCAGAAACCTTTTTGCTCCCATAAAGCTGACCTCGGATCAGACCAAAGGTTCCTGGTAGTAACTCAGAACCTGCACTGGTGGATCAATGGAAGCAGTGAGGGTCTTTAAAGATCATTGTTGCTTCTCAGTATTCCTGCAGAACCAAGTGGATTTGGTTTAAATGGTTGCTGAAGAAGCTTCAGGTCTCCATTGGAAGGTTGTATGGGTTCTGGTTCCAGGATTTTCTTCTGGGAACTTCATACTTTCAAAATAAAATGTTATAGAAAAAAGTGACCTTCCTTTGCTCTCCACTGAAGCTTCAAGCAACTTCCAGGTTTTCCAAAGCTCTTTTATTCAATAGTTTTAACAATTTCGTTCATGTCATCAGATTTGATTGCTTTCAAATCTGATGACATGACTGGATGGCGTTGTACAACACTCTTTCCATTTTCACAAGTCGGATTGAAAGAGCTCTGCTTGAGATGTATCAAGCTTGGGATATGGTTGAATACCTATTGTCTGCTTTTGCAAAATTTGAAGGCAGGTAGATGCCTTGGATTGTCTTTTAGAGAAGGTAAAGGAGACTTACCACATTAGTTCTTTAAAGCTTTAAAAACTATGTTCTATTTTCCTAAAACTTCACAATTATATTCACAAGTTTGTTGATCTATCACATACCCAAGCAAAAAGACTTAGTTTCTGGGTTGTTGAGAAATTTATTTCTTATTTCTGATGATTGACAGAAAATAGGATCCAGTTGTGTCCGTGCTGTATCAGCTGATCCCAAATCAGTTCTAGCTGTTGAGCTTTCAATGTATGTGGATGATTTTACAGCAACATATTGGTGTCATACTGCCCTCTACCGGACTGATTGCAGTACTACACATTCAATTCAAAGGAGTCACATTTTTTCCTTTCATCATCCTGAAGTTTAAACCGTAATTTCATCGTTCATTTTGATTACTTTTATCCAGAATGGCCTCATGTCTTAGCTTAATTTGGCCAGTGTGAATGGTTAGTAAGATAAATCCTGGTGTATACAGTGTTTGCTGTATGAGAAGCCTTTGCGCTACTGGCTTCATTATGTATCTGCTCTGTTTGTGGTTATATCAAAATTTCCTGATTTTGTACAATAAATTATGACCCTCGGTTTCCCCATTCTTGCTTCTATTATTTCTCGTTGTTTATCCCTTAATTTTATGTCTAAAAAAAATTGCCAAAGGAAACTTTAACCAAAAATACTAAAATTAGTTTTATATTTGATGAGTGTGTTTCAAGGTTGATGGAGAATATTACTTAAAAGTCCAAGGAGCTTTTCCAATTTATAATTAAAAAACACATTCAATAAGTCATATCGACAGAGCTATTAATCTTCGATTAATGAGCTCAGTTATTATTAACTGATTAAATTAATTTAATTTGATTAATGGTACTGGTTTACTGGAATCTGCTGATTAAACTGGTTGGTTTAGCCTGTAAAATTGAGCACCGGCCTTAAAAAATACAGAAATAAATAAATAAATAAAATAAGACAAAATAAATAAATAAATAAACACATAATATGTATTTATATAATATATTATATTATTTCTGCGCTCTTGAGCGTCACAAGACGCTTTATTTTGAAAACCCGGCTGCAGCTTCTGTTCCTGTTGATAATTTTGACAGGTATAAAGAGGCGCTGTGTGAACAGATTGGGCCCGTGTTCATAGTTTGTTTTTATGGCGTGATACTTTGCAAATGTCACGACATAACCGTCCATATTCCCACTGTCGATCAGAGTTTTCAGAACATGAAGCTGGTCCGTGGGGCAAAAGAGGTTGGATATCGCCGGTTTAAAGAGCCTGACAGGGGGCGGGGCTTTCCCCGCTCCATCAGCTGTTTTACATCCACACGTAGCAGTTGATTGGTGGAGAAAGACCGTTCCATCTTTCTATTGGCTGCTTGCTGTGTCAGTCACTATGTTGTGGCAGAAGCTTAAAAACAGATTAATATCTACACGGCAGCCATTTTTTGCTATGCTGGTACGGCCAAGGAGACCAGAAGCGAACCTGAGACAACTGAAGCCCTACATCTACCCGTTCTAAGTCCGGAATCAGAACCTCGGCAGGTTCGGTCCAGGTCGCGTTTCAGTTTGTGCTGGATGAAGAATTGTCTCTTCTGTTTTAGTTGGCGGTGCTTAGCTAGCTGCTAACCCCGGCTCGGGTAGGTGAAGCAACCGAACACGAGTCCATCACAACCGAACCAACGTAAACGAGGACCGGATGGTGGTTCGGTTCTCATGCAAAACATCTCCAGGTCTGGAGCGAAGCTTTCCGGCCAGAACCGAACCCGCTCCTGAATAAATCAATCTGTGCCAGTCCGCCTCCTCTGGAACTCTGGTGTGATCCAGATACCCCCGATCCGAACCGACTTCAGCTGCCCACAGCGGGGCCATGATGACCAAACTCTGTGGGTCAACGTTTCGGACATTTCTCCAGGTCCAAAAACATGTTCTGACTCTTCCCGCAGAGCTTTGGTTCGGTGTTTTTCGGTAAACGGGACGGACCTTAATCAGCTGTTTGGATCAAAACGTGGTTCCGTGTTCTGCTCATCGGAGCCAGGCTCACAAACACAACTCAAGCTTTCAGATCTGGACTCAGGATGGGACCAGAACCCAGGCTGGTTCTGAGTGTTCTCCTCATCTCCTGCTGCTCAGGTGAGATGCACACCTGGCTAAAGGTTAGCCGATCAAACATAAGCTTTTCTTCCAGGAAAAAATCTCTTTTAATTTGTTCAGTTTATATTTCCAGGCGCTACGTGAAAAATAAATTTAAATTTTAGACGCAGGCTTACACGTGTATCTTGTAAAGTAAACCTTCCCACCACATCTTGTTAAATTGATGTCTGCAGTGGCCATATTGAAAAGCAAAGTGGGCTTTAATATGCAACACTCCAGTTGTGGGGTAACTGGGAAATTTCGACTTCCCAGTTGTAAAAATCAATTGGGAAAGTGGAGCAACTCCATTACTCCCAGCCGACTTCCTGTTTCAATATGGCCGCTCCTTGCATCAACAGTAAGAGTGCTTGGTTATGGAAAGTTACACTAAAAATAATGTTTGTAACTTCAAATGATGTCTAAGGGCGATGCCATGTTGAAATTCCAGCTTATTAATTAGAACACTGTGATCTCTGGTCTGCCGCCAAACCCAGTTTTGTGTTCCCACTTCCCAGGTAACTGGAACATCATTAAACCAGTTGTCCTGGAGAACTACAGGTACCCACCTCCGGCTTTCAGTCTGACTCCAGAAACGTCAAAAATGAATGTTTTTCATTCTTTTCAGAAGGAGTGGAAGGGAAAATGATCCTAAACTGAAATTGAATTTTCACAAAGTCTAAACACCTGAATTTAAGACATTCTTCTTCCTGTATCAAGTTCTCATTTTTCAGTTCTGAAGAACAGATTGAAGTTTGACATCTATCAAACTCCTGTTCCCTTCCCTTTGTCTTTTTGTCATTAGTTTTATTGCCTTCACTTTTTCACCTTGATGCTCTGATGTGTTCCTTAGTCCATCTAGAAATAATCATTTGTTTTTCTTAAATCCATCCACTGGGAGCCACCATGTGTCTGCTCAGTCCAGATCAGATGAGGTTCTTGGTTCCAAACACTGGACTAAATCCTATTTCACTAGTGTGTCATGTTCTGCCTCGCTGTTGGCTCCTAAATCAGGAAGTTAAAATACTCCATAAAAAAATGGGACACTCCTTTAACAAGCACGATCAGCACTCGCTAATTTCAAATATGTAAACACATGTCCACTAACTGATAACTGTTGTGTAAGCGGTTATCAGTTCTGCAGCAAACTTTATTTTTATATTTGAAGAACAAAAATGTAATAATTCTCAGAGAATCCCAGTGAAACACAAATCAATTTAATTATATTGGATAATATACGGACAACACGCAAACATTTATATAGTTCAGATTAGCTATATTAGAGAAATGCTAAACATTTTAATAGTTGGTGTAGCAAAACATTTAAAAATTAAGAAATATTTGATTATTTTGTCATTCATAATATAGTAATATTTAGTATATCAGAAGTAGACATTACAGTCCATTATGCCATTAAATGTATTATCGTAATATTGTAATACACAATACGCATATTGTGAAGAGCTGCTGGGATTTCATTAAATGCTGGGTAATTATCTAAGCCTCATGCATACAAGCTGTGTCTTTTATGTTTATTGGATTTTAGGAAAAGGACAAATGCTGGAAGTGTCAATAAAAACAGTTTGAACTCAATTGTAGAAATTTGATTTTGAAGTTTTTACATAAAGATGTGTGAAATACAATGTTTTGATTGATATATATATTTTTTTCCATGATTTGTAAGATCTGGTTTAAAAGTTTTGGTTAGGCAATGAAAAATAAAACCTACCTGTTTGGGTTTTCCACTAACTGCTCCTCTATCCTGATCACTTGAATATGGGGATTATAATGGCCAACTGAAACCTAGTTAATAACTTATGAAGATTACCGCTTCCTGTACGTTGGTGTAAAAGCATTCAAGTACCAGATGAGCGCTGAAAAACTGGAACTTAAACTGGAAAAAGTTTAGTATTTAATAACTTAAGTTTTTATTTCATTTGAATAGGACCTTTTAATCGTAGTGAACTTAAAACCTGTGAAACGTTGATGAGCTCTTCCACGCTATGAATGGCTGCAGGAAACTTTTGTATATTGAAAGTCTTTTTGTCGCATCAGGTTCGATCCTGGGCCGCTCAGAGAGCCACCGGTGCATTCAGTACACCCACAACCCGTCGTCATCTCTCCCGATGGACGCAGAGGGTCGGGCCGACGGCGGGACAGTGGTGACCTGCTCCGGGGAGGAGGACAAGCGGCAGCACTGCTTCTCCACCTGGAAAAACGCCTCCGGAGAGGTGAAGCTGATCCAGCAGGGCTGCTGGCTGGACCACCCCAGCTGCTATAGGTGAGGAGCTCAGGGAAAAAACTTTGTGGTCCTGCGATTAGTTATTAAATTAATGAACAGCCGAACACAGGCAGGGATTCTTTAGTGTGACAGGAATCTAAATAATTTTGGGTTTATATGTATGTTTACTGTGGAATCTGCCTGCCTAACTTTATTTGTGTGCTTTAATAACTTAACCGTAACATGGTGGTAGATGAGCTTCCTTCACAGCCTGTTCAGCCAGTTTATTAGCATCTGTAGCGTCAGTAGGTTCACGTCTTTCTACCTGTTGAATAATAATGAAAGCTATGTACTGCTTTTGTTTTTATGAGGACAAACATCAGTGTTTCCATAGCATTATTGTGCAACATCTCCCATCCCTTCAGGGTGAATTTTAGTTCACGTTGTCTTTTATATTGATTAAGATCACAACAGAGGTCATTTGAGGTTCATCCGTTTATTACACAAACAAAACACTTTTGTGTTACACCTCTTATTTACACAATAGCCTTGTTGCTCCGGACGTGAGCTCAGAACAGAGCTGGTGTAGCTGGATTCATGTTCAAAACATTAAAATGTTCAGTTTGAAAAACAGTTTTCAATTTCCCAAAACTTACAGGCTAAAGTTTCTTTTATTAAAATATAAGAAAGTGATTCCCTGAGTGCTTCCATATATTGCAAATCATTTCAATATTTAATATTCTTCTAAAAATGAACATTTCAAATATTCCTTTTTTTCACTGTCGACAAATAATTCTTCCTGAAACAAATTCATCATATCATCATCAATGTTTGTATAGAACTGCTTACATACAATATTTGGCAGATTATTATATTTAAACCACCATGCATGCTACTTCTGCATGCCTGTGGTATTTCTGGTCTGTTATTGATTTTGATTCCTTCAGTTGATGTACTTTTTTTAGTGGCAAATGTGAAGCATTGAGTTTTGTGGACATTGCAATATTTATCAGTAGTAAATTAATTGCTTTATTTCCTGATTCGCTTTTTTTATTTTGTAACTCTTGATATGTTGTTGTAAGCTGTTGATGTCTTTAATTACATTTATTATTGTTTATTCTATATTAGTTACATTCATATCTGAAAAAGTGCATTTTTTGATTGTGTGAAACCATTGTGGTAATAACACCTGATGACTGTTTCTTCAGGACAAATCATAATTAAAAAAAAGTCTCACTAGAGTCAACTCTAGAGTTCAGTTAGAGATGTTTTCACTGTGTTGGTCAGCTGATTATTGCTTTCACATGGTGATGATGATGACAATGTGTCCCTGTTCTTCCTCCTCTACCAGGAGTGAGTGTGTGGAGATGGGAGAAGCCCCTGAAGTCTTCTTCTGTTGTTGTGATGTCAGTTTGTGTAACATAAAGTTCTTTCACCGACCCAACGTCAGCGAGCCCCCGGCAACACGTAAGAGACACCTGTTCACCGGCCATGCCCTCACCTCCTGTTAATCAGACCTATAGTCACTGACTGTGTCAGTTCTTTGTAATCACTCAAAGTAGAAACTGCACATGTAGAAACTCTGGATAGATCAGGCCTGAATACTGTTCCCACTTGTTTTGAAACTGTAGGGTAGATTTTTCTGCCTCTAGATCTGCAGTTTACTTGGACTCATATTTTATTAAAATATGATGTAGATTGGTGACTAAATCGATGTTTATCTCCTGTTGATGTCGATATCTTTTCTCCTTTTAGAAATAAACTAATGACATCATAATTACACAGATGATGTCATGTCTGTCAGCCAGCTGACATCACAATTATTAGGTTATGACATCATCCGGCTATTACAATTCTCCTGTGATGTCATAATTATTGCATAACGTCCAAATCCAGATGACATCATCATTGGTACCCTGATGACTTCATGATAACCTGATAACATCTAAGTCTGATGTAATGAGAAATGAATCAGTTAAAAATAAGCTTGATAATTTTCATTCTTATTGTCTGAATAAAAAGTTTGTTGAAACTTTATATATAATTTTATTTATGGTTTTGGTTGTATTGCATTCAGTTGTTTGTGGTTGTATTTTATTTTGGATATTGAAAATCTGTTGCAGTGTTCTTTACAAAATTAAAAGTTTTTTTGAGAAGATGAACTCGCATTATTCTGAATAATAATAATGCAGGGAAGTTGCATTGAATGATAATGTAGTTGCGATATTGAAGTTATTTATCGCAATGACTTCTGGGACAATTTCTTGTCCAGTAGAACTCATCCCGACAGGCCTGATAGCTTCATCACTTCTTCCTGTCAACAACTTTATCACACCTGGTTATTTTCACCTGGCTATATCATATCTGATATTTTTCCCTCTTGTGTTTATTTCCTGTCACTTATAGTACCTGTCGTCCTCTTTTTATTTTTTCACAGCAACCAGTGCCCCGCCCAAGCAGCCAGTAGAGCCTCTGATTTTCTCCATGGTGCCCAGCCTGGCTGTCAGCGGCGTGGTGCTGCTCTCCTTCTGGGTGTACCGACGCCACAGACGGCCGTACCCTCCAGTCCTGCTGCCCACACAGGCGAGTCCACCTGGTTCTGGTCCCATGAGCGGAACGGCTCAGAAGCAGTTTGATCTCTTATTTGTGTTATTTTATAAAAAAAAAAAAAAAAAAAAATACAAAAAACAGTTGACAGGTTCTGTCTTTTCTGTTGCTCCAAACTGATCTTAGTGGGACAGACTGAGTCTCCAGAATTCAGCTCAAACCTTCTGTGATTGTGTCTGGTGTTGCCATGGGAACGCTGGGAAATGAGCGCCGTCTGACAAAGTTATCTGAACATTGTGTGATGGTCTGAGTCCAAACACCACAGGGATCTCTACTCCACATAAGTGCCAGATCCTGACTTTTAGTTTCTATGAGTCCTTTCGGCTCAGACAGTAACAGACACATGCAGCTCACCAGAAACGCTCATCTTTTTCTAACCCTTTTGGATCAGGACTCTGATTGTTTATTCATGTCAAATGATGACAGACATTTGAGGTGGTGTCAGCCGGACATTTTTGTACCCTGTGAATAAACCTGTGACCAAGGGTGTCAGCAGCTCAGTGCTGTCGGTGGCGACCGACAGCAGATCTCAGATCAGATCTGACTGTGACCTCCTGTTTGTGTTTGTGCCTCAGAACGTCTTTCACATTCTGATGGAGGTAAGAGCTTCTCTCCCCCCTCCCTTCCTCCCTCTGTGTGTACAAACACTGATCACTGTGATGCTGCTTGTGCTTGTCTCACACTGATGATCTCCACTGAAGAAGAGGAGGAGGATGATGATGATGATGGTGCATGGATATCCGTTTGGTTATTCTGAGGAAAACAACTCGGATCCGATAGATCCCATCTCACCCAGAACCTCCCCTTTCTATTTTTCTGTAGGACCCTGGTCTGATGCCCCCATCCCCCATCTTAGGTCACAGGCCTGTGCAGCTGCTGGAGGTCAAAGCTAGGGGGCGCTTTGGCTGTGTGTGGAAGGCTCAGCTGCTCAGTGAACAAGTAGCTGTCAAGGTCTTCCCCATCCAGGTGAGTCTGCTCCATCAGTTCAGGATGAAGTGATTAAACTGAAAGCTTTACATGAACAAACTTCCAGAAAACTGTAAAACAGCAGAAACAGAGTTTGTGTAAATCAAAAAAATGTATAGAGTTGCTTTTGGAACCGTAATCATTAGAACATTTATTTATTTATTTTTTAAATAATTTATTGAATTATTTCATATTTGGTGTGTATAGATGATGGCATTCAACAAAATGTAATGTTTGTTACTAGTTTCACAATTGATAACTGTATGATGTTTTTATGAACTGCCTTGTTGATGAAAATGACATTAAAAAAAACACATTACATTTGAATCGCAGTGGTAATAAATTGTATTACTTTTCAAAAAAAGATCGGCTATAACTAAAGAAAACAGTTAAGTTGATCCAGTCATTTTTCTGCTGGTATGCTGACACCATTCATTCTCATCCAATAAAAGCCTTTATTGCATGTCCAGATTCAGAAATAGCCAAATGTTTCACATGTGGAAAAGATAAATCTAGTTACATTTTAAGGAGAGGGAGAGACAGAATGAGGAAAAAAAGTCTTGAAAGATGATCTGCCAATAATGCTGATGAGTTGGCTGATCTTGCTTAAAATGAATCCAGCGCAATGATGGAGGGACAAAAGGAATTAACTGAAAAATGTTGAGTTAGAGCTGCAAAGAAAAGTTTTCCAACTAAGCCACATACTGTAATCTGTTGTTGAAACAAAACAAATATGTCTAATAGTTTGCGATTTTACTGTCAGTGGCTTAAAATAATATTTTTCAAAACACTTGTTCACTTTATACATTCATTCAGTGGCATTATGAGTGAGAAAGATGACATAAAATGGCAATAAATTTAATATACTGACTTCTTCAGAAGATTGATTGATACTTCCCAAACATATTTTACTTTCATAAATGTTTACAGTATTGTCTGAATCAGAGTTGCTTTATTCGATGTTGAGTTTTCCGTCTCTGTGTTCAGGAACGTCAGTCATGGCAGACGGAGTACGAGATCTACAGCCTGAGTGGGATGAGGCACGAAAACCTGCTGCAGTTCATCGGAGCAGAGAAAAGAGGCTGCAACGCCGATCTGGAGCTGTGGCTCATTACTGCCTACCATGACAAGGTGAAACAGTGGCCCCTGCTGGGCTTTTACGGTACTGCAATATGTTAACACAGTATGGACCTCTGCTGGTGATGCAGGGTATTGCAGGAAATAAAATATGGACCATAAAAACACAAAACAGTGACCTCTGCTGGATACAGAAGAAACTGCAATAAACATTAAAAAAATGTAGCTGCAAGAAATGTCAAGAATCTCGACCAGAGATGCATAATTTCTACAAAAATATGTAATCTTCTGCTGTAGATGTTAGTTTTTCTTTAAAGTTGCAACACTGTATAAATTAAATTTTATTTACTTATGTGTAACGGGTACAACAAAATTGATTTTAAATTTTTATTACAAGAGTTTGGCAAATAAGAGTTTTATATCTTTTATAATACAGTTTATTTAGCTATAAAGTAATTACTTTTAGTGATGCGAATAAATGGTAATACAAAAGACAAAGTAACAGTGAAAAAACAGAGACAGCTGTATATTTAATGCTTATGTGTTTCTGTTTAGCATCTATCAAAAAGTACGACTCATTAATTGGTTAGTCTTGTGCTAAAGAAACCCCAACGCTGAATAAGACAAACAGAATAGTGTCATTGTTTATAGTTTTATTTTACACAAAACACTACCATGCAAGTTTCTTGTGGGAAGTTTTGTTGAATGAAGACACAATGACCTCTGCTGGACAGTCAAGGAAGTGCAGCATAAACATTGACTTGGACCTGCAGAACTTTTAAACCTGAAAATGACACATTTATTGTATTTTTCCTGCTACAAAAGTTTAAAAACTGCATTTATTTTAGTGATAAAACTAATATTCCAACACAGCTGTGCTATAGTATCCTAACTGTCCGTCGTGTATTGTCAGGGCTCGGTGTGTGACTACCTGAAAGCCAATGTCCTCTCGTGGTCTGAGCTCTGTCTCATCGCTCAGACGATGGCCCGAGGTCTGGCCTACCTGCATAAGGACGTACCTGGACACAAACCTTCCATTGCTCACAGGTAGGACATCACATCCAAGTACAGAGGTTAAACCACAGGGACACAGAAGATTTTCAGTCATCTTGTTCTTTCAGGGACTTTAAAACAAAGAACATCCTCCTGAAGTCTGACCTGACGGCCTGCATCGCTGACTTCGGCCTCGCTCTGAGATTTGAGGCTGGGAAATTTTCGGCAGCAAACCACAGACACGTGAGTCCTCCAGAGAAAAGTTCTGGTCTGTAGTCTCCTTTAAAGGGCTGTTAACCTGCAGCTAATCTCACTAGTCTGGTGGCTGACAGGTAAAACATTGAGTTATTCAGAAGTGGGACTGAAACGGTTAATTGATTATTGAAATAATTGTCAACTAATTTATTAATCGATTAATGAATTAGACTATGCAGACTCAAAAAGAGTCAATTTGCTGAAAGAACAACATCGAGTTATAATAGTCAAAACTGTACAAAATGTATATACGTTTTGTTTCACCAAATTAAAATGTTCTGTGTATTTCTAATATTGTAAAAAATAAGCTTAAAAAGAAAAATCTGTAGAATGTGCCATACTTTAAAGTTCTTTTGGATCAGTTTAAAAAAAACAAAATAGCTTCTTTTGTGTAATCTTTGATGTTTCTTTGTTCCTGTTCAGGTGGGGACCCGGCGCTACATGGCCCCTGAGGTCCTGGAAGGGGCCATTAACTTCCAGAGGGACGTCTTCCTGAGGATAGACATGTACGCTGTGGGCCTGGTGCTATGGGAGCTCGCCTCACGCTGCAAAGCTGCTGACGGTAACAAACACGACCCGACTTGTTGGGCTGGATCATTAAAATACTGGAAGAGTTTAACAACTGTGTGATTAACTGTGTGTTCACACGTTTATCAAACAGATTTGGAGCTCAGCTCTATCCAAAACACACCAAGTCTACATTCAATCTGGACAAGTTCAGCCCGTTAAGTAGGCAGAGTGGCTGCGTAGCCTGAAGAAGTTATAGATTCATATAAGTAAAATTAAGGCCTTAAAATGTCTTGAATTCATTTTAAAAAAAGTCAGTTGGCCTGCAATACGTTAATCCTGACAGGATTATTGACTCTTGTTGATGCTGAGGGTTTTTTTCTCAGCAAACTTTTCTATCATGCAGAAGTTTGAGTCTCACTCAAACATCTTCGTTGCATTCTGTGACTTGAGGCTACCGCTAACATCCTGCTCATATCCGGTTCTGTTCACTGTCCAGGTCCGGTGGACGAGTACATGCTACCGTTTGAGGAGGAGGTGGGCCAGCACCCGTCTTTGGAGGACATGCAGGAGGTGGTGGTCTTCAAGAAGTTGAGGCCGACCTTGAGGGAGTGTTGGCAGAAACATGCAGTGAGTCATACTACGCTACCCAGCATGCACCTCTGTCTTAACAACTCAAACTGATGAAATAACAGCCATGTTAGAAATTGCAGATGTGTTTCACTGAGTGGTCTCTGACCGGTGTTGTGGACGTGTTTGATTCTGAGTGGTCGCTGACCGGTGTTGTGGACATGTTTGTTTCTGAGTGGTCTCTGACCGGTGTTGTGGACGTGTTCGTCTCCCCTGCAGGGTCTGGCTCTGCTCTGCGAGACCATCGAGGAGCTCTGGGACCACGAGGCCGAGGCTCGGCTGTCGGCCGGCTGCGTGGAGGAACGTGTGGCGCAGATGCAGCGACAGACCAACGGCACCGCTCCCGAGGACCTCGTCACGGTGGTTACCATGGTAACCAACATGGACTATCCTCCTAAAGAATCCGGGCTCTGATGGGGAACATTGAACTCTACCTTCAAGTGGAAGATGGTCTGAAACACGTGACGTAACTTTGGCACTACAAAATAAAAGACTTGAGGATCATGATGATGATGATGATGGACAGTGACAGATTTCAGGGTGAAACTAAGAGCTGGTTCTGCTCTTGATGGACAGTCAGACTTGAGGGTTTTTGTTAACACTAACTTGTGGTGGAATCGGAGGACGATGGTTCAGTTTCCAGGTGAATTGTTGACCTCGTTTTTAATCTTCTGGAAAGCAGAGAATCGCTGCTGAAGACTTTCTGTGAACACTTCCTTCCCACAGAGGAGTTGTCTAATCTACAGGAACCTGAGGAACCTTTTTCGTTCCTGTTGAACATCAGCTGCTCAACTGAAGAACTGATCTGCTTAGTGTTTTATGACCAGCATCTCAGGACAACTTCAGATGTTTTAGGAACTAAATTATTTATTGATGATCTGAAAAAATAATCGGTGTCTGCTCCGCAGCACGCAGCTGACCTTATTTTATAGTTTTAATACAATCCACAATGTCTGTGACAAAGCAATCCAGATGTTTCCAGTGTTTGTAAAATAAATAACACGGTTTTCAAGATTTGAGCCTTCTCATTTTTCTCTGCTGTCGGAACAGTGAGCAGCGTCACAATGCTGTTTTTCCAACTAATACTTCAGCTTAGATACTTGCTGTTTCAAAGTAGTTAATAAGTTGGTACTTTATATCACAGAAAAGTACCAACTTTTCTGTACTAACTTTTCTGTGAGCAAAATTGCAAAGTGAGCAACTTTGCAACTTTGCTCAAAAAAGTGAGCAAAGCTGCATCTTTTCTTACAGTTCTGTCTGCATTGACAAATTAAAATGATAGAATGAAATGCACCGTGTCATAAAAATGTGCAAAAGACAATTTTTTCTGAGCATGCAAATTTAAATTAAGACATAAACTAACACATACAATAGTAAAACATTTGTATGACAGCATAATGTTATGCTGTTTGTTGTGTTTTTCACTGGGACCTTGTCTTTAACGCATTAACTTTGGTTACTTGATTACATAGATTTTAATGTTAAAAATGTCAATGCAATTAATGAAGTTTTTGTTGTTTGCACATAATGATTTCAGCATAAATTAGACAGCAGCCTCTGTGTCTGTTTCCAACATGCAGAAACTGCAAAGAGCTTTATCACTTTATCCTTTTTGACTTTTTAACGGTAGCTGCTCATTTTGTAAGTTCAGCTGGTTTCTCATTACTTGAAGTTTCACTTTTCATCCAAAAGATTTCTTCTGTCTTGTTTATGGGTTGGAAAAAAGCAAGACAGAAGAAGATTGTGTGAAGCTTTGGAACAATCGCAGGCGCTGAGTTTCTTTGTGTCCCTCTCACAGCTCTAGCTTTCCTATAAGGCAACACAACTAACTTCCTGTTTATCTGAAATGTTCACCTCTAATGTTCTTAAACTGACAAGCAACAAAACTGAGATCCTTCTTCTAGGAACCAAATCTGTATCGTCCAAAGCTGACAGTTTCTCCCTTTCATTAGATGGTTCTACTCTCAAAGAGTTCATGTCATCCTTGACAGCACTCCATCCTTCACCTCTCCTTTCACTCTGACAATATGACCCATTGTGTTTATTCCACCTGCGCCTTATTTGTCCCTCCCATTCCTCACACTTCATATCTCCTCTTGTCCATAACCTTGTCATCTCCTGCACCAACTCCTGCAACTGTCTTCTCTTTGGTCAACCTCAAAGATCCCTCCATAAGCTTCAAGTTGTACAAAATTCATGATATTACATTAAAGAGTGATGTGAAGTTGCTGCTAGTGAATAACTTGTTTTCATCAAAGTTGCATCCAACTCGACAAATAAACCACTATCATTAAATTGACAAGACAAATAAGATTCGTGGAATTTATTCAAACTTCTGATCGAACATTTTAAATAAAAAATCATCCCACTTGTTCCTTTTACATCAAAATCACACCATCTCTAATCAAGCCAATAGTTTAAACATGCTTAAAACTCATATTGCATGGCAACAACCATTGTAATGTAATGTTGCTAAGAAAAGGAAAAGCAGGTTTATTTTTACAACCAATTTGCACATTTTGTGATTTAAAGTGCTTTACATAAAAAAAAAAAATGGATGAATGTCAGGTAAATATTACATTAATATGAAATGCGATTATATAGCAGAAGGTTTTACATGAAAAAACCAAGCACCTGAAACATACATCAGATTTAGTTCTGATTTAAGATAAATGTTCAAAAGATTCAAATTTATTCTACATTGCGTTTTAATTACATAAAATTACATTATTCCAACACCATCAACATTCTCTCTCCTAAACCTGCTGCACCTCACTGTTTTCTCTACATCTCAGTTTAAATCTTCTCAATGAAGTCGTCACCAAAGTCGACCATTTTCCTCAGAGCGCTGAGGATCAGAGTATCAATATCATCGTTCAAGTCGATTTCTTCACTGTAGTTCTTCACAGGAAAGATGCAGTTCATGGGGATTCCCACTGCTGAGCTGAAGTCTTTCATCTGAACAGTGAACATTTATCACAGTTACACGTTTTTGTGTTATTTCTGCACGAAAGGAGTGAAACTCACCTTTTTTCTCAGGTATTTGCTCTTGTAGACATTCCTCAAGTTCTTCTCAGTTTCACTGCAGGCTTCATTGATGTGGGTCATCATGGCCATCTGAGGAATTCCTGCAGAAAAAGAGACTCACTGAAGAAAATATTTATGCTTTAGTTCCCTTCAGGTTGGAACCAGAGACGCTGATGGTGGACCTTGATATGGATGTGTTCTGTTACCAGGTAAACTCACCCAGATCACTGGCTGTTTCTCTGATGCTCTTCATCTTCTCTAGAACTGATGAATTCATCTGTGGAGTGTTGGCTGACATCACACAGACCAGGACATGAACTTTGTCGTCAGCAGAGGGGGTCGGGTTGTAGCCTGGGTCATCCTGAGATATTGGAGCAACTGGGTTGAACTGGAAGAGAATAAAAGATGCAGCATGAAAAGCATTTCAGACACAGCTGGTCTTTAAACCAGGGATACATCCATTCATTCATTCATACAGAGTTTCTATGACTTGTTTAACCAGTTGCTGCACCTTGTGGCCTTCATTCACATGTCCTTTCAAAGCCAGTTTGATGTCGTCAGCATGAACTCCCCTGTTGGTTCCCTCTTCCAGCCCCATGATGTCGTTGAAGACCAGAGGATAAAATGTCTTTGAGCTTCCTCGTCCTTTAATGAACTTATGAGTCTCATACTGAAACACAGCAAGAAAATCCGAACATATTCATCAAGGGAAACCTCGTGTTGCTGATGCAGTCATTTTCTGATTTGCCCATTAAAGTCAGTTCTGGAAGGTGAACCTTTTTGGTGAAGCTTTGGTCAGATGTGGTCGCGCTGGCCAAAGCAGGAATCGTAATCCGACCTCTGAGGACGTTACTGACAGAGTTGATAAAACTGGACTTCCCAGATCCAACGGGTCCATTCAGGAGGATTCGGAGGTACTTGATGTCATCTTGTTCTGGTTTGTATTCCTGCACATATTTAAGGTTCTTCTGTTTTTCTCTGAGAACATAAATAAATCAGTTAGTTTGATCAAACTGAACAAGACGTAACAGTAAATATTAAATCCAAAGCTCAGACATAAATAAAAAAACACTTCAGATCATTTTTATTTCAAAGTGTCTTGTCCAGCAGTGTCGGACAAGACAAGGTGAGGCCTAACAAACTTTCATTAGCGAACCATTACAACTTTCACTATGATGCTTCACTTGATATATAGGTAAATGTATTAGAAATTGATTTTAGTTTATTACAAATGTGAAGAACACAGAGATGGAAAAGCAAGTGAGAACAATGGGGGCAAAGTTTTAAAGCAGTGGTCTTAAGTTGCATTCCTCGAGTGTAATCTATTAGATGTATCCCTTGTCCTATACGCTTGAATTAAATGGTGAAACTGCCTCACTTGCATGCAGTCAAGCTCTGCAGATCTTTTCTAATGAACTCATATTGGAGTCAGGTGTGCTAAAGCAGAGAAACATCTCGGCAGGTGTGAGCTGTGACTGTGGCAGCAGGCCAAGCATGCTGCCCAAATGAAGCAACACCTGATTACCATAGCATACCCAGCCAGCCGCCTGCCAAAACTACAAACATTGTAACCATGGATATCTCTCATAACTCTTTTGTTCTTCTGCCTTCCAGAATGATGATGAGCTTTGACCCCACTGCATTTTTATGTTCTGTTATCAGTGTCCAACCCATCTTTTTTATATCCCTACATCATACCTAACAACGTCTCATGACATTTGTTCATCAAGTTACTTGAACTGTTCCCTCTGTGCAATGATGGTTCATGTATGATCTTCTTTTTGTTTCAGACTCGTCTTCAATCCTCACTAAAGTTTAGTTCCTACCACCTCCTTCCTGATCCGCTTTGCTCATTCAATTACTGTTAACTCACATCCCAAACTCTATTTCAAGGCTTTTTCTAGTGAGATCTGAAGCCCCAGTTTTACATTTGACAATGACAAACAAGCCAGCAGCAGAAAACAGGCTGTAATCTATTAGATGTATTACAGTTTTACTGTAAACTCACCCCCAGCGTAGTTCCCTCCACGGTTTATCTAAGGCTGAACAGAAGCATAAATTATTATTCTGCAATGATGACTGGAAGATTTTTAAAACCAAAATGTAATCACTCACTTGAAGACTCAGCCACCTCAGCTTTAGTAGAGAAAAACAAAAAGAAAAAAGATCTATTAAACAAGCTCCTGTCAGACTTTTTTCAATCAAGTCAGTCATAAATGTGTAATGCTTCAAACAGTATTACTAGTTTCTGAAAGAAATTTGTAACACTCAAAGTGTTTTTTAGATTTACACAAACAATTAAAATCTTTGTTTTCCCTGAAACACAGTTTCAGCATCAGGGAAAGATGGTCAATTTGTGTTGAAATTGACACTTTAACTTACCAGAATCATCCACAGAAGATTTGTGTCTACCTACGGAAAAAATAGAGAACCATATAAGCTGTTTGTAAAACATTCTGCAGGATTTTTATACAAGATTTACTGGTGAAAAGATTCTTCTAAGATTAAAACCAAAACTTTAATTACAATCTCATGAAAGAATCGTCTGCTTTCTGTTCTTATTAAATGTTTTATCAAAGCTATTGTGAATCAATTTTGGAAAATATCTAGAAAAGTTAAGAAAAATTCAGTCACCCCAACGTTCCCTGAAATGAGAAAAAGGTTTAGCATGCTGTTGATCCATCCTGCTGTTGCTGCTCTGCTGCAAAGTGAATCAACAGCAACGTTGTTCTCTCTTAAAAAAAAAAACACCTCTGCTCTGTTTACTTTCACTTTGTCAGAGGCAGGTAATATCCAGTCACATTTACACATTACATTTAGTTAAAAGTAACATCGAGAAGTAGTTTCTCTGTATCAGACTTTTTACTTAAATGGCATTATTATGAAGCATTGCCTGCGACAGACTGGCGACCTGTCGAGGGTGTACCCCGCCTCTCGCCCGGAACGCAGCTGGAGATAGACACCAGCACCTCCCAACCCTGTTAGGGAGAAGGGTGACCGGAAAATGGATGGATGGATGAAGCATTGCTACTCTTATTTAAAACTTCAGTCTACTGTCAGTAGAGTTACTGAGTGAAGAGCCACTAGAAGGGCAAAGAGAGAAGGGGAAGATATAAAACTGACTGTGGAGACAGCGATGCTGTGGACTGAAGCCTCCAAATATGATGCATCTACTCCGATGGACCATATTTGGATATGGATGCAAATATGCATCCATATGCATATTTGGATGCATATGGATGCATATGCATATGATGCAAATATGCATCCATATGCAAAGGGATGCAAATAGGATGCCACTAAAATATTAGTGGCACCCATATATTTTCCGCCAATCATATCTTGTTGCCCTCACACTTATACATTGTTCCCTCAACTCTTCCAATCTCAAGCACTTTCTCCTACCTTAAACAGCCTCTGGTCTGATAATGGACATTAAGCGATGCAGCTACTGCTCTGGTGGACATCCCTGCAGCCAACACGCCAATTTTGTACAATAAAATGTCAGCAACCACTGATTTACAGTTCATGCTACATGGCAACAATATTTGACATGGAGCATTTATTTTGTTCAGTATATTTTGACTTGGGCTGCACAGTGGCGCAGTGGGTAGCGCTGTTGCCTTGCAGCAAGAAGGTCCTGGGTTCGATTCCCGGCCAGGGTCTTTCTGCACGGAGTTTGCATGTTCTCCCTGTGCATGCGTGGGTTCTCTCTGGGTACTCCGGCTTCCTCCCACAGTCCAAAAACATGACTGTCAGGTTGACTGGGCTTTCCAAATTCTCCTTAGGTGTGTGTGGTTGTTTGTCCTGTTTGTCTTTGTGTTGCCCTGCGACAGACTGGCGACCTGTCCATGGTGTACCCCGCCTCTCGCCCGGAACGCAGCTGGAGATAGGCACCAGCACCTACCGACCCCGTGAGGGAGAAGGGTGACCAGAAAATGAATGGATGAATATTTTGACTTTCTCATTGTGTCAAACAAGAAAACAGTGTTTTCCTGGTGTGAAATTAGAATGCATCTACAGGTGTACAAATTATTAAATTGACAAGATTAATAAGTGAGGTTGACAGTTTATTCAAACTTCTGGTATAAAATGTAATCATCTTAAGTCAAAATTACATCAACTCCAATGAACCAAACTGCCCAGAGATGTTTAACATTGTATCACAATGAATAGCAATTTATGAAAAATTTTATTGAAAAGAAAAGGTTTATTTGCGCAGAACCTTTTTCACGTAATGCATGTAACCATTTCAAATGACAATGTACTTTACAAGTACCTGAAAAACAGCCGAAAAACCGATCAATCAAAAAGACAAAAGAAATGTCATCATTAAACTCTTTAATGTAAAAAAAGACCAGGTTAGATGTTTAAGAAAATAAATCCTAACCCAACTGCAGCGAACATGATATATTTTTGAGTTCTGATTTAAAGCAAATTCTACTAAATGTCTTCCTTTGGACTTGAGTCCAAAACTGGATTCCACAATTTACCTAATATAACTTTATGAAGATGTAGCTGTATATATTTGGTATATTGCAGGTAACTGAACAAACTCCCCCTCATTAATATTTTTGAAAATATCAGTTTAAATCTTCTCAATGAAGTCGTCTCCAAAGTTGATCATATTCTTCAGAGCGCTCAGGATCAGAACGTCGATATCATTGTTCAAGTCGATTTCTTCGCTGTAGTTCTTCACAGGGAAGATGCAGTTCACTGGGATTCCCACTGCTGAGCTGAAGTCTTTCATCTGAACAATAAAAATCAGTCATGGTTACACTCTAAAATAATTTGGTGTCATCGCTCTGGACCAACTGGCTGAAACTCACCTTTATTCTCAGATATTTGCTCTTGTAGACGTTCTTCAAGTCTTTCTCAATTTCACCACAGGCTTCATCGATGTGGGTCATCATGGCCATCTGAGGAATTCCTGCAGGAAAATAAACTCATTGTAGTAAATAAATATATACTGCCTTACTTTTATCCAAATGTCCATTGGACAAACATTGTGTTTGTTTTTAAATAATTTTTAGGGAACTTGCAAATTTTATTTGACAGCAATCTAAAGGGGCCGTAGAGCATGGGGGAAAGACATGCAGCAGTGGAACCGAGGATAGGAGTCAAATTCAGGATGGTCACATCGAGGTCTGCATCCTCTGTAATAAGTGTGTTATTACACAGCTGTCTTCTCGCCTCGCTCAGCTTTTCACTCTTTGAACTAAGTAAGCCTCTGTGGGCTGGGAGAGAGGCTTTTAGGTTAAAATAATTAATGCAATTAATAAGCACTATGTATATTAACGTGTTAAACTTTTACAATTAATCACAAATGTTGGCAGCCTTAGTTTTTCAGTACAAAAGGTTTAAAGCAAATGACAAATCCTTCAGGTTGGAACTAGAGACGTTAGAGTTTATCATAGATCTATTGATTACATGAAGTCTGAATGAGATCATTCTCTGTAAACTCACCCAGGTCACTGGCTGTTTCTTTGATGCTCTTCATCTTCTCTAGAACTGATGAATTCATCTGTGGAGCGTTGGCAGACATCACACAGACCAGGACATGAACTTTGTCGTCAGCAGAGGGGGTCGGGTTGTAGCCTGGGTCATCCTGAGATATTGGAGAAACTGGGTTGAACTGGAAGACAGTAAAAGATGCAGCATGGAAAACATTTCAAAGACACGACTCCGGTATGTTAATTAGGGGCTACAGCCAGTCATTCATGTAGATATTTCACAACTTGTTCATGCAGTTGCTGCACCTTGTGGCCTTCATTCACATGACCTTCCAAAGCCAGTTTGATGTCGTCAGCATGAACTCCCCTGTCGGTTCCATCTTCCAGCCCCATGATGTCGTTGAAGACCAGAGGATAAAATGTCTTTGAGCTTCCTCGTCCTTTAATGAACTTATGAGTCTCATACTGAAATGCAGACAAAAAACCTCCTGTTGGTTTCACAGATGTTTGTCAGACTGATTCATTAAACGTCTCACAGAACCAGAACCATCGACTAGAAGAGAAGAAGCTCAGAGCTAATCTCCATCTGTGTACACAGACTTTATGAACACAGAAATCTTAACAGATTCAGTGTTCAAACTACAGTTTTGACAAGCGAGTGTGGTTCTAATAAACATCATTTAAATCTTTTCTAATAGTATTATAGTAGTATTATCTTCAATCTGGAAGATAAACAGAAGCATCTCAGTTTTCAAACCTTTCTGGTGAAGCTTTTATCGGACGTGGTCGCGCTGGCCAAAGCAGGAATCGTCATCCGACCTCGAATGACGTTACTGACAGAGTTGATGAAACTGGACTTTCCAGCTCCAACGGGTCCGTAAAGAAGGACTCGGAGGTACTTGATGTCATCTTTTTCAGGTTTGTATTCCTGCACATATTTAAGGTTCTTCTCTTTTTCTCTGAGACCATAAAGTAAATCAGTTGGTTAGAGCTGTCCTAATAATGAATAAGGTAAGAGAAAATATTTCAGTTCAGTATTATCAAGTCAGTACAATAACCAGCACAGCTATCTATCTGTCTGTCCGTCTTCCATTCTTATCACTAATGTGGTAGCAAGGTGTGCTGGTGCTGATCTCCAGCACTCAACAGGCGCGAGGCGAGGTCACCCTGGACAGGTCGCCAGTACATTGCAGGGCAACACAGAGACAGACAGAACAAACCCCCATGCACACAGACACCTAAGGAGAATTTAGAGAAATTAATCAACCAGACAGTCATGTTTTTGGAAACCAGAGTACCCAGAGAGAACCCAGGCATGCAAAGGGAGAACATGCAGACTCCATGCAGAAAGACTCCAGGTCAGGAATCGAACCCAAAGCAACCCAAACAAGTTGCTGCAACTCAAGGCAACTTGTTTAAATGGCACAGTTGGCTGACAACTGTTTAACTGAACATCCCAAAGAACAGCATTTATGCTCTTCTAACATGTTTAATGTTTGCTGATGAAGAAGAGGGCAAACTGAAATATTTGTTCTCTCTTCAACCACATCTTTTGTCTTCAGTCCTGCTCAGGTTTATGTTGCTGTTCAATAATGTTTGATTTTCATTCTGTAGCGTTTTATATTTTAGGACGTTTCCAGACTCCGAGACCGGCTATAAGTAGTTCCTATCACCTTTTTACCTTTAACCTGTGCAATTTACCTAAAAGACAAATGCAATTGAACACATTTGCTTCAATGACATGTTTTAAACTGTCTATTAATAAAGGCATGAACGATCTGGAAAGAATATAGGTAAGGCATTTCAGACTATGGCCATTTCAAGCCCTAAAAAGCAATAATAGTCTTAAAATCAATCCTGGAAGACAAAGAATCCAGGGTACATTAAGTGCCAACATCTTATTGTTGGAGTCATAAGAGCTCTCTATCAGGTTCTCAGCTTTGTTCATGTTTCCTGTTCATGTAAATAGCATGCATGGCTTGTGCTATTCATGGTATTTATTACGCAGCATGAAAGCTTTGTAATGAATAGCTGTCATCTATTCATTACATAGATAAAAGCTGATTTTTCTTTGTTATGCTCTTCAAAAAAGAAAAGAAGATCTTTGCTTTGTTTTTGAGAGAGATGTGCCTTGTAAACCTGCTCTTATCTAAGAGAAAATCAACTTTGACTCCACCACATTCAATGATCAGTTATAACAATATTGCTGTATACTCACTCCCAGCACAGTCCCCTCCATGGGTCATCCAGAACTGAATACAAACATGAGTTATTATTCTGCAAAGATGACAGGAACATTCTCAGAAACAAAATGCAAAAACTTACTTTTAGACTCAGCCTCCTCAACTTTAGCAGAGAAAAACAGAAAAAAGAAATTAAACTGTTCCTGACAGATTTATTTCAGTTCAATATTTTCAATTTAAATCAGTTTCAGGATAAGAAGCAGGAGTTGGAGGATATAAAGCATTAGACAGTGTTGGATCTGACACGTCAACTTACCAGGATGTGGTTTTTTCCCTTTTATAAAAGAGAAAAGAAAATAGAGTTTATAAAATACTGCAAATGTTTTCTGTACAATTTACTGGTCAAATGAGTCTGAATAAAGTTTTTATCAGAATCTACTGAAAAAAAGTCTGATATTTTCTTGTCATCAGTATTTTATGAAAGCCTTTTTGAATCACTTTTTTACAAATATCAAGAAAAGTAATCTAAAGTAAAATGCACTCACAAAACAATCGATTCATCCTGTTGCTGCTGCTCCGCTGTAAAATGAATAAACATCCGGATCCTCCCCTACATATGATCCGCCGTTCTGTCAAAACAGGACAGTCTTTTATTTTCACTTTCTCTTTTCTTTGTTCTGCAGTGACATTGTTGTACTTGCTGCAAACATTGGAGAGCATGACAGGAAATTGTATTATACTTATAAAGGCTTTCAACAATTGCTGGAGGAAGCACTGCTTTTAGACAAGTAAAGTAAAAAAATAAAGCAAATGAACACTAAATGAAAAAATGAATATATCAATGCTAATGTGATGTGATGGCCGAACTCACAGTCTTTTATCTTGCCCTATTGTTGAAATCAGACGTTTGCATACAAAATGACACATATACCATTTTCCCTCACTGTCTGAAGTTAGATCAGAGCAGCTTGTTTTGTTTAGGTCAGTTAGAATTACTAAAGTTATTGATATGAGCTAAACACCATATTAGAAAAAATCTGAAGAGAATTATTTATTAAAATCTTTAAAATCAGAAATTTGCTTGTGTAATGAGTACAGTGAGGGAAAACCCAGATGATGATGCCTCAGCTTTGGAAACTTATGATGAGTTAACTAAACAAACAGCCCCACAACATGATGCTGCCACCACCATACTTCACAGCTCCAAAAATGAAGATATTTGTCTCTGTTTGAATTTGTAAACTGCAATCTGACCTTTTATTGTTTAATTTGAGGTAATGGGTTCCTCCTCACTGAGTGACCTTTCAGCCCATGACACGACTGAAGATGTTTCACCGTGGATAGAAACTCAGTCTTACCAGCTCATGGATGAACCAGGCTGGGGCAGCTCCACCTTTTTCCTGATATCTTGGTTGATTTCTTTTGACTTTATAAAATCAAACAAGAAACCAGCGTTTACCAGGTGTGACCTTAAAACACATCCACATGTCAGCTAACCTGTCAGACGTTTCCACAGTCGTGACATCATCATCTTGGGTTTCCCTAACTGTTTTCAGAGACAGTAATCATTCTGTAAGCTTCAGATGTTTACGATATCAATAAATTAACTTATATTTTGTCCCATTATTGTGGCATTTATCAAATAGAAATAATTTTGGTCATTCTGAGTGTTTTAAAGCAAGAGATGTTTGATCTGCTTTAACATTAAGCACAAATGAAAAAAGTCAATGTGTCTTTTTATTCAGTGTTTTTAAAAAAGATAGGAAATTTTAAATAACAGCGCCACCTGAGGTAGAATAGAGTCAATGAAATGTGCCAAATTGTAAACCAGGCTTCTCCACATTACCAAATGAAACCAAAACATATACTATTTGTTTCTTCTCTACTTTGGGTAGAAACCGAGAGTTATTACATCGACAAATTTAATAGGTGAAATTAATAAAGTTTATTCAAATTTCTGACAGAATACTGAATCTCAAAATGACATCAATCTCCACTGAGTCCAAAAGGCCAGACATGCTTAACATTGTATCATGTTGCATAGCAGCGACTTATGCAATCTGAAATTGCTAAAAAAAAAAAAAAAAAAAAGGCAAAGCAAGATATTTGTAGTCTCTTTGCATACATGGCTATTTAAGGTCCTTTACATGAAAAACAGAGATGAAAGATATCTGATAAAATAAAAAGCAGTAAGCAATTTTGAGTTTGATTTCAAACAAATTCTGTCTCTTCATTTGATTAAAAACACTCCTGCTGTAATCTTGCATTGATATTTTCTATCACATTGCAGCACTCATAACTTGTGCCTGTCCTAATTTCACATAAAGTGAGAGGATAAGTTCCTAGTAGTTATTCCTAGTGTTATACTGACCTAATCAAGTTCACTTAAAAATAAAACATTACGTTTTTATTTATTGATAGAATAACTTAAAAGACTGAAAAGATGTTCTGTTAAACCTCTCAAGCCCAAAACTGGATTCCAAATATAAAAAGATTAACTTACATAATATAATGAAGCTGAATTTTTGTTCAGTACATATAAAATATATGAAAGTGAGGCTGTCACACATCACTGTTTTCTCAGTTTAAATCTTCTCAATGAAGTCGTCTCCAAAGTCGACAATTTTCCTCAGAGCGCTGAGGATCAGAGTATCAACATCATCGTTCATGTCGATTTCTTCACTGTAGTTCTTCACAGGGAAGATGCAGTTCACCGGGATTCCCACTGCTGAGCTGAAGTCTTTCATCTGAACAGTAAAAACCAGTCAGTTACTGTCTGAAATAATGTTTTTTTCTGTTTGAACCAGTGAGGTCATAAGCTTCATAGCACATTTCAATCTGATGTATCAAATTTACAAATCCAAAAGGCTGCAAATCAATTTTGACCTGAACTGCACACGTTATTTTAAAAGTCAATGGCATAATGTTACATCAAGGTACATCAAGAAAAATGAGAAGTATAGGAGATAAAATTTTATTTTTTTCATTAAATGTTGTCTACTGTTGATCTCTCTTTCCTTATTTAAACTGAAACACATAATATAAACCTTTATTTGTACATAAATGCCATATTTCTATCCTTTTACACAAATATCTTTGTTAGTCTGTAAAAATTCCCAAGCTTGTCTCTCATTTTTATTTATTTATTTTTTTTTATTTAAGGCCAAGCAGAAAGATTTAGCATATCGCTCACATTTATTAAAAAGGCTAAACAGGCTATGGAATATTTACAATGTGGTGTTAGGGTCATAATAACAAATAATAATGAATAAAAACCAAAATTATAACAATAAAGACAAAATTATGAGAACAAATTTGAAATAATATGATTATAAAGTTGTAATACTGACTTTATTCATTATTTTGCCTTATTTTCATATGAGATTATTCACATAACATTATGACTATTCTCTTAATACCATGACTTTATTCTTGTTACGGCTTTATTCTCGTCATTTAATTTACTTAATTGTTTTCTTAATGTGGCCCTAATACTCAGTATGCATAGGAAATGTGTAATTTAAAACAGCGGATTGACGACACAGCGCCACCAGAGGTGAGACACAGCATTAAATTCAGAGATTTTCGTCCATAAATGTTGAAAGCGCACAGAAAACAATTACTTCCCAATATTTTTCTAGTCAAAATGAGACATTGCTTCAGCTGCGTGCAAGTCGCTGCGCTGAATAAAATGCATGAAAATCACCTTTTTTTTCAGATACTTGCTCTTGTAGACTTTCCTCAAGTCTTTCTGAGTTGCACCGCAGGCTTCATCTATACGCGTCATCATGGCCATTTGAGGAATTCCTGCAAAAACAAAACACACTCAAATAAATAGCATTTGTGTTCTTATCAGTAATTGTCAATGAATGCAGATGCAGTTTCAATTAGAGACCCTGTATTGGACCTTGTTATGGATTTTATCTGTTTACATGATGTTTGAATGAGATCATTCTCTGTAAACTCACCCAGGTCACTGGCTGCTTCTCTGATGCTCTTCATCTTCTCCAGAATTGATGATTTCATCTGTGGAGTGTTGGCTGACATCACACAGACCAGGACATGAACTTTGTCATCAGCAGAGGGGGTCGGGTTGTAGCCTGGGTCATCCTGAGATATTGGAGCAACTGGGTTGAACTGGAAGAGAATAAAAGATGCAGCATGAAAAGCATTTCAGATACATACACATCTGGTCTTTAAACCTGGGATACATCCATTCATTCATTCATTCCAGAGTTTCTATGACTTGTTTAACCAGTTGCTGCACCTTGTGGCCTTCCTTCACATGACCTTTCAAAGCCAGTTTGATGTCGTCAGCATGAACTCCCCTGTTGGTTCCCTCTTCCAGTCCCATGATGTCGTTGAAGACCAGAGGATAAAATGTCTTTGAGCTTCCTCGTCCTTTAATGAACTTATGAGTCTCATACTAAAGAAAAATTCATAAATTAATAAATTTGAACCAGAAAAAACTCCTGTTGCTGAAACAGTTATTTTCCGACGGGTCCATTAAAGTCCATTCTAGAATATAAACCGAAGTCTGTTAGTTTTCAGACCTTTTTGGTGAAGCTTTGGTCAGATGTGGTTGCGCTGGCCAAAGCAGGAATCGTCATCCGGCCTCTGAGGACGTTACTGACAGAGTTGATGAAACTGGACTTCCCAGATCCAACAGGTCCGTAAAGGAGGACTCGGAGGTACTTGATGTCATCTTGTTCTGGTTTGTATTCCTGCACATATTTAAGGTTCTTCTGCTTTTCTCTGAGAATGTAAAGTAAATCAGTTGGTTCCATCCAAAAATGAAGAAAATGCATAAAATAATCGAACAAGATGCCAACCCAGTTAGATTCAGAGACCAGCAGAAGAACTCAATAAAAGCAACCATTTCAATTTGAGACTTTTATTTACATAAATCATAAAAAAAATTATTAATCAGGAATTAAAGCCCTGTATTTACCAGCCTGATGTATTTAAAAACCACTTACTAAAGTATCCTTTGGACTAATCCCACTTCACTCTCCATTCGGTCCTTGTCAGGAATAGTGAAGTCTTGTATTAATTGTACAAATCAAAAGTCATTTTTTGCGAAAGAATTGTATCAAGTTCTTTTAATTGGATTGTCAGAGAGATTTGATTTTGATCAAAGCCTTATCACATTGCTTCATGATGACTTTATTAACCATTTTATAGTCACAATATCATGTAATATCCCATTTTTTCAGCTGCATACCAGGTTATAATGTAACTTCCTCATCAAAAAACATGCCTGGAGTATTGCCTTGAATTTTTCATGAATGTTTGAGATATCCTTTAATTTCACATGGCAACCATTCAGCTGTGCAAAATGCCTGGGTGGATTGCGTGCCAGATGGAAGAAACTCCACCTCACAGAGCACCTCTCCTGCTCAGTTCCTCCAAACTAGCCAGGAACAATTAGCAAACAACTGTGCATCTATCGAGCTCATCAAGGGAGTTATTTCTCAGTGCAGTGCAAGTAGAAAACCTTCTAAAGGGTTAATAGAGGAATAATATTGTGATGACTTCCTGACAGAGCAGGAGTTTTTAAAGAGACAGACGCCCAATTTCAAGGCATCAAATAAGGAGGTAAAATTTCTCATAAGTCATATTTGATATAACATTGTTATAACATTTTTATAACAACTGAAGGTAATATGCTTACTTGGTTATGCTATAAAATGGCATTATGTATCTGGAAAACATATAGCAGTATCCCTTTAAATTTATCCATTGCATACTAGACTTGTTCCAATCCACTCATGAGCATTTTAATCATGAATGTCTCTCACTTCATAATCCTTTTGCCCTTCATTATCCCTGTTCTCTTGCTCTTACCTAAGAGCAAAGCTGAGCCTTAGGTCAGCTTTGCTTATTTTCTGTTATCAATGGTCAGCTCATTTGCTTTATAGTCCTCCATCTTGTAACAAATCCTTTTCAGCTAAAAAAAAATGAAATAACTGCTTTTATTTAAACTGTGTTCTTTCTGTTTGTTAATGATTTTCCCTACAGTCATTTTTTTGTTTCATTTGTCTTATTTTCAGGGTAACACTTTATCATAGAGTCCCTGCAGTTTCCCCCATTTCCTGTTAAATCACAGTTCTTTTGGATCAAGCAGCTGTGATCAGAACAAGCAGAACGTCCCACAAAAAGCCCAATTTTACATTTCAGCAGAGTGACAAACAACCCAGCAGCAGTAAAGAGTGTAAACTCACCCCCAGTGTAGTCCCCTCCATGGTCCATCCAGAACTGAACAGAAACATGAGTTATTATTCTGCAAAACTGACTAAAGCATTTTTGAAATTTATGTAATTACTCACTTGGAGACTCTGGCTCTTCAGCTTCAGAAAGCAACAACAACAAAAAAATATAAAACTGTTCCTGAAAGACTTTTTTCAAGACAATTTTCCATGTTATCCAAAGTAAATTATGATTTTACAGTCACTCACTTGGAAACTGAGGCACAAGAGCTTTGGAGAAAAAAACAGAAGAGAAATTATAATTAAGCTTTAGCTGAAGGATATTCTTTGATCAAGTTAGTCTTTCCAAATGTATTAAAACTGACACAACATAACATTTTAAAATGTTGAAGGCAGTGAATGTGAAACATTAAATAGCATTGGATTTGACACTTTAACTTACCAGCATGTCTTTGCAACTCAAACAGTTTTCCCCTTTTCAAAAAGAGAAAAGAAAATAAAGTAAAAACTTATGACTGTCACTGCAGAGTAAATGGGTGGTTCACAAGGAATCCTGCAGAATTTTAATCAGATTTGCTGAATCTGATTCAATTCATACAAATATCTGGAAAAGTTATGTGAAATAAAACATACTGACCAAATAGACCCACAAAAGGATCATTATGTCGAGCCATCCTGCTGTTGTTGCTGCTCAGCTGCAAAATGAACCAGCAGCAACTTTCTCCTCCTTTAAATTACCTCTGCTGCTCTGATGAACCACATGACCTCTGATTAAATCCCTTTTACTTCCACTTTCTGTTTTGTCTGTGCTGCAGTGATGAAAGTTTTTAATTGTTGACTGGAATAGCTTCCCATTTTATTGATCAAACTTAACCATTTTCACTTATAGCTGACCAGAATGTTTTGTTTCCCAGATGTTTTTCTCCACTAACAACCTCAGCTCAAATCCAGGACAAAGAAGTCTAATTAACTGTTGAGTTTTCTCAGCCTTTTTTATGTTTTATTATGAAGCACTTTCTCCTGACCTGAAGGAAGCTTGAATCATTCCTCACTGGCCAGTCATTCCCTTCAGCAGCGCACACAATTTGAATTATTTCACCAGGAACTCTAACACATTGCAAAGTGACACAGAAACAGACAATTCATTTATCAATGGTCTGGATAACTGTATTTCTTCTATTTTAGCTAATACTGATCCATATATAAATAGAAGCTCTGCAGACTGAAAGTGAAAGTTTCCGATGTAGCTTCAGATAAGCTGCAGGGTTTATTATAAGTCACATGTTCAGAGCAGGGTGGTGCAGGATGGTGCTGGGTGGGGACAGAAAGACCCTGCAGTAGACAAACAGCTAAACTCAGAGCTGTTTACTATAATGTCACTTGGTGCAGAATTAAATGCAAACTATTTTGTTATGTGCCTTTACTAAGGGTCGCATGACTTCATCTTTTTTACGTCAAGGTCAGCGTCAATGACGACTAATCGTGATATCAGAGAAACATAAGAAAAAAAAACTTCACGGCAGCTTACAAGCTTTATTAGCTATTTTCATTGCAAATATTGACAAATGATCACTTAGGCAGAAGTCTATTATGTATCATGAAAAGAACAACACACAAAAAAAACCTTGCTCTTTGGCAGTGGAGGAGCTGAGTGGTGATCTTTTGTCACTGTGGACCAAAATATTACACAAAGTCGAGTCTGACTTTTATTTTTTCTAACACCAGGTTGACTAATATTATTGGTGTCTTGAGTGAGCCAGGTGTCATGTTTCTGTTGTTATGAGGGCATCACAGAGCCTCTGTGTGACATGGAAGTGTTTTGGAGGTGAAAGTTAAGAGTTTAGGAGTTAAGTTGATTTTTAAGAGAGATGTATAATCTCAATAACAAAGAACATCAACAGGTCTTCTGAAAGGAAACTCCTTAGTGGCAGGAAAGGATATGATCTGATTGGTTATTATCCTATTTCACAGATTTAATATTCATTTGGAACAGAGTTTTTTTGTTTGTTTTATAAAAGTAAATGTAATTGTAAATCAGTCTACATTAACTTAATGAAACTGTTATAATTCTTATTCACTCTGACTAATCAGGTTTCACTTTGGGATGGAAATCTTTTATTTCTAAATTAGAGGTTGCTCTATGTTGTTTATCACTCCAAACCCAATTGAAAATATCATGTAATTCTTCAGTTTAATGCTAATAAGGATGCAGCTTGTTTATCTGAATAAAGACAGATATGGCTTCTCTGAGTTAAAGCACATTCATTAAACTGTGCTACAAAAACCTGATCAATCAGGGGCTCACTGAATGTTTCTTACAATTCGCTAGTTTCAAAATCTCACAATTAACTTCACAGAAAACACAATGTAGAAATATTTTTTTCTTCTATAATGTAATTCTCTCAAACAACTAATTATTTTGAAATTATTGTAAGGGTCTAGGCTCATTTCTTTGAACTTCAGTTCAATGCATAAAACAAAAGAGAAGAATTTATGAAACATTGCTGCCTCAGACTGAACATCAATTTGAGCCGCATAACTCTGGTGAAAGTTGCATTGAAGGCAAACAGGGACCAATCAGTGCTGTCAGCAGGGGGTGAGACTGGAGCAGCAGAGGACAGAGTTGTCTTTAGTTTGGCAATAATATCCTGTGAAGTTTAATCACATTGATTTTACAGTTATTATATATTAATGTAACATAAAAAATAGTAAAATCAGAGGTAGCAACAAAACAATCTGTGCCGCTCACCTTCCTGTCTATCCCATGTGGAACATTAGATTATTGAAAACAGACACAAATGAGAATTAAATGAAACAGTAATTCTTCTGTTTATTCAGCGATATTTTTGCCTTTCAGTAAAGGTGTAATGAAAACCAATGAACATTAAACATACCACTTATTGGTGGTACGTTCCAGTAACAACAACTGCAATGAAAATGCATACAAATAAGATTTTATCATCCTAATCAAGCAGAAAAGCTACATGTTCTACATCATTTATTTCCACTGTTTTTATTTTTCAAAGCCGAATAACATTTAGAATTTCTCAATGTGAGGTTTTTTTCTTTTATTTGCTAATTACGGTAGTTTCGGCCCAAAACTTCCCTAGAATCAGAACAAACTTGTAGTTCGCTATAAAATACATTCCAGCAGAGCAAAACATTCAGAAAAAACAGAATTGAAGACAAATGGAAGAAAAAACTGTGTTTACAGTCTGAAGCTCAGTAATTCTACGTTTTTCCTTTGTTATTCCATCATCAAATAATAATACGCTATTGTGGTCTCTGCTGAAAAGTATTGATATATCAAAGTACTTAAAACAAAACTGATAGAAAGCAGAAGCTCTCTATAGCTGGGAGAGAAGTATGCCTTCAATTAACTTGATTGCTAGGTAATTTTGTGAACATTTCAGTAATCCTTCTTCAGTCTCATGGTAAAAAACATGGACATAAGACACATTTTTCAGCACTTCAGAGGCATCGCATCCTGCAGTGGAATAGTCCGGGTCTCTGGTGTGATGCATCAGAACCAGAATGAACCGTTTACCAGATGATGAGACTGGAAAACAAAAAAAAATACATAATGATTGTCATGAAGAGCTGAGTTACTCAAAAGAAAATAAACTTCTTTCTCAGTTTAAATCTGGAAATGTGAACTGGAGCAAACTAAATCCTGGCCTTTAATAATACTCTGAACAAAGAAATGGATCATGGATCATAAAAGTTCTGTTGTTACAAGTCAAAATGAAATGAAACAACAATTTTCACTTCAATTTTCATTTATGTTTGGTAATTTAAGTTATAATACATTATTATGTATTATTTTACACATTCAAAAATCCAACAATTCATTATCCTAATTGAAATGAACCTTTTACTGTTTTCACCTACAAGTTCAGTTCTAATATGAAATGAAACATATTTCTCTAAACATATGGAAATAATTCAAAAGGAGCATAAAATAGGAAAAGCTTTTGGTTTTTCCTAAGATTTTATTTAAGATTAAGATTACAAAACTTACTTATATCCTTCTAAATAATAAATACATTTTTAGTCCTAACAGTAATCAGACCCTTATCAGTGTTGACCAGGTTTTTGCATGATTTCTGGAAGACACTCATGTTTAGGGAGAGTATTTGCCAATTTTAATCAAAAGGGTTTGTTGAAATCTTTCTAAATTAGCATAAAAAATTCACCAACATTTGATTTGACGGGTTGTGAATAAGACTATCATGACACCATCATAAACATGACATAACACCTATCATGAACATGAGTAAGTCTTCATGAATATGTCAAGTTGTCAAAGACATTTTTAATAATGTCAACTTTGAATTAAAAGTGTCATAATTTGCAGAATGACACTTTATGACAACAATCATAAATATTCATGAAGCCCTGCTCATGCGTTATATTATGTTTATGATGGTGTCAAATAGTGTTACAAAAATTCTTCTAATCGTTTAAATGTCAGCTGTTATTCGTGAACAAAGATGAAGCCCAGATCTGATACTAATCAGATTGTTGTGCGAGACGTTCTAGCATTACATGTAGTCAAAGGTAACGCAGTGATAAAAAACTGGGAAAGGAGGTTGATTTTATAGAAGACACAGCAGGTCCATTTAATTATCTTTTAAGTGGAACAAATAATGTGACAAATCAAACTATTCAACTGGAATCAGATGCTGGTAGACGTAAGATGAATGTAAAGTTGTAAATAATTTCATTACCTCTTTCTTTTTCCATGGCAGACTTTACTTCTGATTCATAACTGCGACTGACTGGACAGAAGACAATGATGATGCTGCAGTTCTCCCTGGGTGTTTTTTCCAAATGCACTGATGACTTTAAGTTGTTCTTCAATTGGTTTATTATGGCAGCATCAGCACCAAACATATCACTGGTAGAAGTATAGTGGACCTTCATCACTGGGGTTGGACGTTTCAAAGGGTTGGAAATAGGCCACCCTTTACTGTTTGCTGAAAATGTTGAATAATAGTTGCTATTAATATCTGCTGAACTTTCACACATTGCAAAAATGTGTAAAAATAGAAGATGAACTTACTGGTTTGATCTGATTGCTCTAATTTCTTTAGAGGAGGTAGTTTATCTTAAAGTTAAAAGTAACAGGAATAAAAACAAACACAGTAAATATTATTATTAAATTCTCATCACCTCAGCAGTTTATGATTGACACTAAAGTAAATTTAAAGTTCAGTCATTAACAGTAGAAGAAACAAGGATAAATAATCTCATTATGAATGTATTAATTAAATTATATTTATTTAATAACAGTTTGACTTAGTTTTTTTTTTATTAAAGAGGTTATATTACTACTAATTATATTTTTTGTATGAATACAACTTTTTGCACAAACCTGGTTTCTTAGACATCCAATATTTCCAATTCATCCATGAAGAAGAGTCATCAGTCTTACTTCCTGGTATTTGAAAGAAATAAAGAAAGTTTCTTTCAGAGCTGCAGCAGAAACTGAAACTAAACATTATAGGAGATCCAATTATAACAAGCATGTTGTCTCCAGTGCAACACAAACTTATCATGACTCAATAAGTACTGCAATAAATCAGTATCTCTATCTACTCCACTCACCAGGTCACAACCGTCACCAGGTAAATGTCACACAGGTTACTGTGTGACATCACTTTGTTCATAATCATGTATGTCAGAAAGTAACTTTACACTAATAATTCTGCAGATTTTTTTCAGGGTATTTGTGGATCTTGTGTTATTGAGGCAGAAGACATGCATTACATGATCCAGAGCCAAAAAACCTGGGAAAGCTGCATTGAGGATTGCAGCTTCCTCATATGGTGAGTTTTCTTCAGCACCAAACTATCTGGAATCCTCATGTATGAACAGATGAATACAGAGTTATTTTACAGTCTTTATTGTGTGCAGTATTTTCCTGGTGCCTTCTGGTGTTTTTTACAAACTTCTTAAGACTCATTAAGCTGTGACCCTAACTGTGTTGCACTTTGGCTTAATGACTGTATAAAGATAAACCTATTCTTTTATTTGTTGGAGTTTCTCTGTGGAATCAATATCTTTTTTGCTTCATATTGTTTTTAGCTTAACACACCTGTTGACTTTTGTGAAGAACTGTCAGCCCCATTATCTTGATCCATCCCTTCATCTTCACAATTCCCGTTTTGTGATTGTGTCCCACCTGAACACAGAGATTTTCAAAGAGTTTGTAAGTTAACTTATATAAGTTAACTTATATTTGCAACAGCTTTCTTCAGCACTAAACTATCTGGAATCCTTATGTATGAACAGATGAATACAGTTACTTTACAGTCTTTACTGTGTGCAGCATTTTCCTGGTGCCTTCTGGTGTTTTTTACAAACTTCTTAAGATTCATAATGCTGTGACCCTAACTGTGTTGGACTGTGTGGACTGTATGAAGATAAACCTATTATATTATCTGTTGGAGTTTCTCTGTGGAATCAATATCTTTTTTACTTCATTTTTTTTTAGCTTAACACACCTGTTGACTTTTGTGAAGAACTGTCATCCCCATTATCTTGCTCCATCCCTACATTCCCGTTTTGTGATTGTGTCCCACCTAAACACAAAGATTTTCAAAGAGTTTGTAAGTTAGCTTATATTTGCAACAGTTACCAAAATAAAACTGTGTTGTCCACCAATGCAGATGATGTTTCTGCAGAGAGAGCAGGTAGTTCTAACTTAAATCTTACATAAACAATGTTTTAGCTTTCATGTAGCTAAAATTTGGATTTAAAATTTGATCAAAGGTAAAAAACGAACCCGCAGTCGCCCCTTCCGGCTTGTTGTCCTACACACAGAAGAAACATCCAGAAAAAACATGTAAGAATAAAGCTATACATTGAATGTTGATGATTCAATTGAATGTAGATTATTTGCTGAGCAAATAAGGCCTGACACAGGAAAGGCAACCAGATCCACCATCTTGCTTTTCCAAACTGTCTGGACTGGACACACGGAAATAATCAAAACCTGCTACTGCTATAACTGTAAGCTTTTTTTCAACTATAGACTTTTTATAAACCAGCTGTGGTTTTGATTAGAGTTAATTTGTACACCACATTTTAATTCAGTTTTAGTCATTTGCGTTATATTAATATGCTGAAATTAAATAACCTGAATACATTTTGTGACAGCATTTCCAGTACAGTGTGAATGCTTCAGTCAAGAAAAAAGTATTAAAAATGTAACATTTTTAAATTCTTTTACTCAAGTCAGTTGAAACATTTCATAAATTAAGTGAATTTTATTATTTACTTCAACTTGAAAACATGAAGATTATTGAACTGAAATTAGTAAATTCTAAGCAGGTAAAGATAGAAATATGCAAAAATAAACATCCTAAATATTTGTTTAGGATGTTTAGGAACTTTAGAGCAGGGCTGTGGTATTATTAGAAAGAAAAAAAAAACTGTCTTTTTTTTTAATATATAGACAATCAAGTGTATGAGTTTTAACTGAATGTAGCATAAAAGCATCAGAAGAAATTTATCCTAAAATCTTCTCAGAATTTGTGTGGGTTAAATGTTTAAGGAGCTAAATTTGGAAAAAAAGCTGTTTTTTTTTCTCACTGTGTGTGAGGACATTTGGCTTGGAGTTGTTTAATTATTACTAATAACCTTAATAATTTTGATCAAGAGATCTCATTCCCCATTATCACTGTAGAACTATAATAAACTTTAATGTTCTCACACTTTTGAGTTTAGAGGTAGTTGGGCGTCACCTCTGCTTTTTAAAATTGTGTATCCAACCATAGCTTTGCTCTCCAAGTCATGTACATAAACATGCTGTATGTTTTCATGCTTAAAACATTGCATCCATTCAATACATGTCTTTGCAGCTGCAAAAGGACTGAATGGTAAGTTTTCAGAAGACACTCATGTACCTTCACACCACAACCTCCATCATAAGAACGATATGTTCACATTCAATATTAGTGAGAAGCAATCCTGGGCACCCAATCCATTTGTTTTTCATATTTTATTGCTCTGGCAACACTTGACCAACACTTGACACTGAACTTAAATCTTTATTCGCTCTCTACTTTATAAGAAGAAAAATTTGAACTGATATTTTATGTATAATGTCCTAACTACAACTAGATCTCACTGAATTTCATATCCTAATATTTGTGTCAATTATCTTCTTCATGCAAGTTCTAATCAAAATATTTCGATTTTTTTGTAAGTTTCATCTTGTCGACAGAAAAGTCTGTCTGTCGACAATTCCACACTGGTTTAGCCCCTTTGATGGAAAAAACAAATTGTAAAACACAGACAGGAGCTCTACACAGGCAACAAAAGATAAACTGTAAAAACTTTGTGTTCAGCTCTACACAGTGTTGTATAAAGTACTGAAATCTCGGAGTCAAGTAAAAGTATTGGTACCGCTCCAAAATATGACTTTGGTAAAAGTAAAAGTCAAAATACTTGAGTTAAAGTACTAAAGTATCTGAAACGTCTTGTACTTAAGTATGGAAAGTACTGTAAAAATGAATGTACTCAAGTAATGTAATGAAACGTACAAGTAAAAAGTAAAACAAGGCAAATGCAGTTTGAATGACATTTTTTTATATTTTGGTAAACTTGTTAAATACACTTAAAATAATGTACACAACAAAGTGCAGGCAAAATGAAACCTGCTAATAGATAAACCTGCAGCATCATTTAGTTAAGAAAATTAGGTGCTTTACCGAAACCACAAGGTTAACTTAACCAATCAGACTATTTGCTGGACTTTCTGACGTAGTGGGGAGGTGCGAAACCTGTGCATCCTATTGGTGGTGATGAACAAGCCCAGGTAAGTCGGCTGCCGACTTTGTTGCAGTCAATCAGTAGGTGGGGTCAAAGCAGTTGTGTATCTCTCTCGCTTTTTTGTAACGAGTAACTAAACCACACATTGAAAATGTATCGGAGTAAAAGTATGCAATTAAGTTCGGAAATGTAGTGAAGTAAAAGTGAAAGTTATCAAACATTTTCTTACTCGAGGAAAGTCTGAAGTACTCCAAAATATACTTAAGTAAAGTAGTGAAGTATTTTTACTTCGTTACTATACAACACTGGCTCTACATACATAGATCTATAAACTCTGATGTTTAAAATCACCTGCTCTGCACAGAGGAAATTCTGACTAAAGAAAGCTGACTAGTCATCTTAGCTTACCTTAGAAATACTAAAGGAGAACTCAATGTCGAATCCACCCATCTTATTAGTCCTGCTAGCAACACTTTGTCCTACAGGAAAACTGTCTTCACAGTTGTGACATTGCATCTTATAGTTGGTAACTGCAGCCTGAAGAGACAAGAGAGAAACTTTTCACTGTGAAGTTATATTACATACTATTGTTATACAATAATCAAACAAGGTGATAGTGTGATGGTCTTGGGCTGCTTTGATTGTTGAGAACTTGTTGGACTTTCTGTAATAATTGTAACCACATTGTAACCTACCTGAAACTCCTGCAGGACCTTTGGGTTTGTAGGACATTCATGCTTGAACCACACAGTTGAATTAAAACAGTTCCTGACAAAATTCCTCAACAAATATTTAAAACGATTGTTGACAGTTTTAAAAAATGTTTTATAGCAGTTGTTGTCAGGGGCAACACTGCCAGTTAATTGTTCAATTAAGTATTTGACCTTTCTTTTCTCAGTAAAGTAAGTCATTATTTGAAGACCTTTTTAACTAATATTTTCTCTTCCTAAAGTTAAACTTTGTTTGAAGAACTGAAATACTGAAATACTATTGTATTATTAAATAATACAATAAATTCATTTATTGTATTATAAATAAATAAATAAATGGAAACGTTCTTATAACACCAAATAAAGATCTATGTCGTCTTATGTTTTATCTTACCTCCTTTGTCCAGTCTAACTTTTCCTTGAAAACGACAGGGTGGTCATCTCCATTGTCCTGGTGGAGACCAATATTAAGTTTATAGTGGTCATCTTTCGTCTTACAGAATGTGACAGGAGGAGCAAACTCTGCTTTACAGTTTGGGCATTTCATCAACTTCTCAGCCTAGAAATCAAGAGAGACCATTGGTGTTAAAAACTAAAAATGATAAAAAGTTTATTCATATTATTTTATTGACATTTTCATCATTTCACCTCACAGACTCGAACATTTTACAAACAGAAACTTTTCAAAAATCGGATCTTCATCATTTTAGCACATCACAGAAACGTCAACCCTCTAATAACAAACAAGTCACAAGAAACCTTACCCATGATCCTTTGATTCCTGTTCCTGACTCATTGTTTTGCTTTTTCTTTTTGTTTTCTGGCTCAGATGTATCCATAGAAGTGAGATTATCTATGAAGACAGGTGATTGGATGTTCAGGTACACAGAACAGACGTCATATTCGTTTAATTGAGACACTGGGGTAAATTTTAAACTGTCATGGTTCATGTTTTCATGGATCTTTCCAAAGGTGAACACACCAAGTGTTTTTTCAACAGATAGTATTTTGTTTGATGATTTTTGATATTGGCAAGGTCATTAGTAATGATTATAATTTCCTAATTTGATTTCCCAAACTAATTCACAAATATATTCTATGTATAATGCTAAATTAAAGTAATCTAAACTTTGTTTCTTCAAGATTTTTTCCCTTGTTTATCATATTCCTTGTAACCAATGAGATTCAACCTAAATGTTAACTGATGAAATTATACTTTTTGGTGATTAAAAGTTTACTGTCCTGGAATAAATAACTCGCTCCATGTTAGTTGACTTAATTAGCACTTTTACCAAACATGATATCTACAAACCACCCAATCATGTCAATGTCCTGAGTCTGACTGTCATTTTCAAATTTTATTAAATAAAAATATTTTAGGAGGTTAGTAAAACATTATTGTAATTTCATTCAACAAAAATGAGAATCAATCAGATTTACTTGAAGGTTTGAACAGATTTGGCCTGTATCTTTTATTTTCATCTGCAGAGCAGCTGACCTCCATTTTGTCCTCTTCAGTCACCTCTGAAGTTTTAGATTATATTTGGCAAACCTTGTTGATTTGCCAAATATACGACAAGATTTGAATATTTGGTTAATCTTGAGATAGCATTTTATGACCATCTCATAAACTAGATAGTCATAAAACAGTGCCAGACTACACGGTCTCATAAAATATTTACGACAGTTTTTCTTAAAAACAGCTAACAAGAATCAAACTGCATGAAATGTGAGATCAATTTAACTAAAGAAAACCGGGTATATGCTCCCACAGAGACCTTAATACGACATAGAGAAACAACAGCTGACGAAAATATTACCTGAAGAGCTCATGCTGTCCTGATCCAGTATATCCGCGTTTTGCTGCTCTGCAGCCTCGCTGAGGATAAATAGGTCCTGGTAGAAATCCCTCCCATTATGACTTGATCATGTGACTTACAGTAAACTCCGCAGCTTCTGCTAAAGAGGAGCTTTTACTTTCACTTTCAGTTTTGCAGGCTCGGTGTGTCCATACAGATTCTATCTAATCTGTAAAAACTGCTCACTCACTTTCAAAAGGATATTTGCAGAATTTTGATGAGTCAACTCAAAGGCTCTCTAAATTCACTTTGTTAGATTGGTCCTTATGATCAATGTCCCAAATTAAATTAAAAAATAAATGGAAAACTAGTTTCCCAATCATGTATTTTAAAGTTGTTTAAGGGGAAAGATGGATTCATGTTGTTTCTTAGATGTAGAAAATAAAAATGTTCTGATTATTTGTTTAGGGTGTTTCTTTTCAAAACATTTACTTAAATGCCTTTATGAATTAATTTGTCAAACATTTATTATAAGACATATTTTAAGCAGAAAGTGTTATAAAGTGCCTCCATCTACTCATTGTTCTTTTTTGTGAGTCGTTTGCTCATTCAGTAATTGATCCATCACCAGAAATATGGTATGTGACTTGGGGACTGTCTGCAGTGCAGCACTTAGTACACAGAAGATAAGAAGTGAAGAAGGAAAGAAGGAAAAAGAAAGGGTTACAGTCAAGAGAAGGAGATTTCACAAGTCACGTGATGAATCTATGAGGGGAGAGGCCATTTATAGGAAGGGAAGGATGCTTCTGCTTTCATATTTCACCACAGGACTAACAGTGGGATGTTTTGAGGACCTAAAACAGCTCATTTATTTATTGTTCACTTTCACTGTCTTCAGCCTGTAATCTTCTTTTGTATTGAGTAAAACATTTTGCAAAGCTACTCTGTCCAAATCATCTTGGTAAGTAAAAACCTCATATCTGTGATTGCAGCAAATGTTCAAGAGAAGTTAAATTGCATTACTGTTTGTCTTTGCAGAGGACTAATAATGGCTGCTTCTCAATGTAAGTAAATAAAATAGGTTTCTGAAAGGTTTTCAATTGTTTTTGAATAATTATAATTAATGTTTTCATGCAGTGCTGGACAAACCATGGAGGGATCTACCCTGGGGGTGAGTTTACTGTGAGACTCTTTTAACTGATAAATATGAATCTGTTTGTTTCTCATTCTGCTAAAATCTAAAAACAAAGACATTACAGCAAACAGAAAGTACAGGGAGATAAATTGATGCTGATCAGTCAGGGGAGAGGAAACTGCTCAAAGTGGAAGATCCTGCAGGATTATGATAAGAGGTTTTACCAAAGTTACAATAAATAAACACAAAATGAAAAGAAACTGAATCAGATCAAGAAGCTGAATCTGGAACAAAGACGTGTTCTTTCTTCCAGACAAATATTCATCTTTGAGTGACAATTCAAGCAAGCAAATATAGACAATAATTTGATGGTTGTTAAGCAATAACTAATAAAAGTGTTGTATAACTCTACAAAACTTGATCCTGAGCCATCTTTAAATGCCATAAAAGCGACCAGAGGTTATCAGAGAGTGGAGTTAGTCTGTCAGTGAGATTAGTGTCAGAGTTCAGGCCGAAGCTTTCGTTCTTACTAACACTGTTAGAAACAGAACAAAATATTAAAAGCATATAAAAATAAGATTCTTTTAAATTAAATAAACATAAGTATAAACCATTGCCAGTTGCATTTCTGAATAAAACTGCTCATTCCAAACATAATCCCTCTGTACAATGACCCAAATAACTAAATGCACTTTTCTGAATCAACCATTATATCCATGTATCCACTTTATGTTCTCAGAGAGAAGCAGGAGGAACTTCAGTATGTGAAGAACTACAAACCTGCAATTGAAGACCTCAAGCATCTTCGAGTCCTCATGTTTGGACACGTTGGAGCTGGAAAATCCAGTTTCATCAACTCCGTCAGTAACGTCCTCGAGGCCGAATGTCCATTCCTGCTTTGGCCAGTGCGACCACCTCCGACAGAAGCTTCACCATAAAAGTAACGAGCTAAGATGTTTCTCTCCACAGCAGGAGCATGACGGCATCACCTTGTAATATAACGTCAATTATGTAGCTCCAAAAATCTTGTAGGTTTAATTTAGCCTTCTGAGGATTCATCAGCTGTTTTGATCATTGCTATGTGAATAATGAATATGGATTTTCTTTTAGATTGCTGAGATCAAACAGTTAGCCCTGATGCAGATTTGCTCTTTACTTTTCCCGTTTCCAGCGGGAATTGTGTTACATGTTTTTTCTCTGTGTTTCAGTATGAAACTCATAAAATCCAGATAGGACGAGGAACTTCGAAGACATTTTTTCCTGTGGTTTTCAACGACGTCATGGGTCTGGAGGACGGGAACAACAGCGGGATTCATGCTAGCGACATCACGCTGGCTATGAAAGGACACGTACAGGAGGGTCACAAGGTGAAAGGACAAGTTCCCACTGCTGGGACCAGTTAGGATACTGGTTAGAACTGGAGCAGCAGGGTTTCATTTCAAGTTATTAACAGTGACAAACATTTCAACAAACTACAGATGATCAGACCAATTATTCTTAATGCTGGATTTCCAAGAAAGTCTGAGCAACAGCTGGTCAACCTTTATGGTAAAATTACTAAAATGGTAAAATTACGGCTCCTGCACCACAGTTATGTGATCTACAATCAAAACCTCTTTACCTGTTTTGATAACTTGGATAAAATTAACAGGTGAAAATCAGGGCATTCTGGGTAAATACAATTAAAACCAACACGCGAGTCTAACGCCTGTTGGGCAAAAGAGAACATGTTCTTTACATGTTCTTTACAACATGTTCTTTGCAACATGTTTACATGTTTACATGTTGTAAAGAAGGAAGGGTATTGGTTTTAATGCCTCCACCACAAAATCTCTGAATTAAGTCAGATGTCCCCTCTGCATGATGAAGCAGTAGGTCTGCTGAAAAACATGGCTGACAAAGGAATCCTTCTGGTGTATTTCAGCTCATTCTCCTGCTTCTTGAACATTAGATTATGTAACAGATGCTGCTCCCCTCTCAGATTTTGTGAGTTTTACAAATATCTGAAGGACATTAGTTGGTCAAAAAAAAAATTTATTTTTATTTTAAAAGTTAATGTTTCATCTTACTTTCTCTTTTTTACAGTTTAACCCAATAGGCCCGCTGACTAAAGAAGATTATGGCTACAACCCAAATCCCTCAATTAATGACAAGGTTCATGTCCTGGTCTGTGTGATGTCTGCCAACGCTCCACAGATTAATGCTTCAGTTCTGCAGAAGATGAAGAAAGTCAGAGAAACAGCCAGTGAACTGGGTGAGTTTATCGAGAATCATATTATTTAGACAAATGACAGGAGGAAAATCCAAAGTGAGTTCCATCAAAGTCAATGTGAATTAATCAGAAGGCATCCTGATCACCACTCCAGTTCATTTTTGCTTTTAATTACTCAGATAAATTGACTCTCAGTAAAGTCATATAAATGCAGAATGACTTAGAAATACTTTAAAAGACCTATTTTGGTTTTGATTATTTTTCCTTACTAGTCTGGCATGTTGACCCTTGGATATCTCCATGAATATCTCCATGGATAACGTTTCCATGACTCCCTCAGCGTCTGTTTCTGTCTCTGCAGGAATTCCTCAGATGGCCATAATGACCCACATCGATGCTGCCTGTGGGGAAATAGAGAAAGATGTGAAGAATGTATACAGAAGCAAACACTTGCAAAAAAAGGTGAGTTTCAGACATCTGTCAGGAGATTTTGCACAAGTAACTGTAAGCTGTAACTATAACAGTTTGTTTTTACATTCAGATGAAAGATTTCAATGCAGCAGTGGGAATCCCTATGAACTGCATCTTTCCTGTGAAGAACTACAGTGACGAAATCGACATAAAAAACAACGTTGACATCCTGATCTTGAGTGCCCTGAGGAAAATGATTGACTTCGGAGACGACTTCATTGAGAAAAATCTAAACTGATATTAACTGTTTACATTTTCTGAAATTTCCAAAGCGGGTTTGTGAGGCATTAAAGTTTAGAAAAGAGGGGAAAAAAGGAAATGGCATGCTGGAAACCTTCTCTTGAATAATTAATATTCAGAATAACTTGTGTTTACCTGAATGTGATGTTTGTACTGCTCGATCATATTATGCAAAACTTTAGTCAAAATATGAATATTTTTGGAAGAACTTATTTTACAAAAGTAAATTTTAATTACAATGGGAATGCTGGATTGCCACACACTGCACAGAGCTGCCTTGTTTAACAGAACATTTTATGGTTCTGTAAAACCATAAAATGTTTTTACAGAACATATGGTTCTGTAAAAACATAAACCTTAAAACCATAAAATGGCTCACAAACATCTGAGGGTATTTGTGATAATCTGAGGATTGTTTAGCAGAAATACCTGTATTGTGATCAAATGTACTTTAATGTGGTTTGAGGTTTCTCATTTTCCTGTTTACTGTCGTCAGTGTCTAAATAAAAAAATGGAGAAAAAAGCAGATTCGAGTCGCCATCATTTCTACGGATTCGTATCTGACAGAGAATAAAAAAGTAAATTTAAACAGCTTGATGGTTAAAAATAACTATTAAAAATACTATCAAAAATACATTTAAATTGGGAAAAAAAACATTACTTTCGGTTTCAATAATATGTTGTAAAATATTCACATTTTCAGTTTTAATATATTTAACTAGTAAAACCCCTGAAATTAACACTTCATATAGCTAAACGCACTCACAAATATACCTGGTTTTAAAACAAGAGCTGTATTTATATTACAGAGTGATTTCTAATCCTATTCTACATTTATTTGCACCAGTTTTGAAAACAAACCAGATTTTAGCTGTTTGAGCTCATCTACATTTAACACAAATTAACAGATTACTGCATCACATCATGTATCTGCTCAAATGAATTGTATATTGATAACTATTAATCAAGTCAAGTTTTTAAACAGTTTTTTTTTTCTTCTCAGAATATTTCTATTCTGAGAAGAAATAGAAATATTTCTTCTCAGAAGAAGGAGTTAATCTGCTATGTATCAGGAGTCCATAGCAGATTAACTCCATCTACAGGCCAAACACACAGCGTCTCTATCAGAGCAGAAAGTGAAAGTAGCTGCTGCTGCTACTGCACTGAAGCTGCATAGTTTCCTATAAGTCACATGATCAGGGATGGGTGGAGCTTCTTATATAAAGACTGAAGTCAGCAGGAAGCGAACGGCACAACTCCAGATCAGTGGAAGTGTGAGACTTTAAGGTAAATCTGTTTTTCTACTCATATTTTACTTGTTTTTTGCTTTTCCATCTTGCAAACCTTGCTGTAGTCTCTTTGTCAGTGTTATTGCAGCATGTTGGCTTTCTGCTGTTTAGCTCAGAACAGTTTTTAGTTTGAATCGGTTTAGTTTTTAGAACAGAATCAACAATGAACGTTTCTCTCTCCATCTGCAGTTGGAACTAAAGCATCATCGATCATCTGGTCCAAATGAACTCAATTTTACCTATTACACACATAGTGAAATAGTTTCTCCTTGGCAGGATCTACTGTTTCATTAGTTGATTATAAAATGTCAGCTGATAATAAAAACAGTGATGCTTTATGAAGTAAGATTTGACAAATACACCTGATCTTTTTTTATCCACATGAACAACCAATCATTTGTCTCCTTAGGTATCAACACCTCTATTGAAGCCGATGAGCAGAAGATTGAAAATATGTCAAACGCTAAGAAATCAGGAGCCAGACAGGTATGTTACTTTTCTTGTATTCATGTGACCAGAATGACATGAGGACCAAGTCACATTGTTTTTGCAGTTTTCAATTCAGAGGTAAAACATGAAGCTTGTTTCATAGTCCAGTCTGCTGATTTGAAGGACTGTGTGTTCTGCACAGTGTGTAAATGAAGTTTAGCTTAACTTGGTAGTGATCAGTCATCTCTTAGTTTCAGCAGGAGTACATTAACATTTTATAAATGGGAAGCTTTTTGTGAGTCTAACTTTTGGTATTTTCTACACTTTATGTCAAAATATTACTCTAGTCATAAAAGCAACAAGAACATTTGAGAAGAACCTTCATGAATAAAAAATCTGATGCCTGAAAATGATGTAGATTTCTTTTTTAGATAAAATGTAATCCATAAACAGCATACAAAGTTTAAATATGACTGAGTTTTCAGAGATTTTTGTTAGTCTAAGGAGACAGTGTACAATAGCCTTACTCCCATATAGGTGATGTGTGAATGTCATAATTTTTCTTATTGCCTATCAGAATTTCCCAAATTTCCACAAGAACACGACTAATCATTTCATCCAGGTCAACAGTAGAATCCAGAACAATGTCCAACACACTCTAGTTCTATCTTGACTCAATCAAGCTTAACATTCATAATAAAATAATAAATAATTTTTGCATCAGTTTACTATCAGTTAATCTGTTTTATCTGAGACATTTGAATCTGGCAGAAAGTGAAAGCAGAAATTTGGAAGGGAAGAAAATCGTTTTTAAGCTTTGTACGTTTTTGACACATTATCACCTCAGATTCCTGAAAGTTAGCAATTTCAGTCTTCATGTAGTTTTTGTTAACACAAACTGTCTCTTTTTTTCAGACTCTGGGAGGCTCAGTGATTTGTTGCCATTGTTCCCACGAGTTTTGTTCTGTTGTCAATTTTAATGTGAATGGCAAGTTGGATTTCCAGTTGGAATTATTTAAAAACAGCTACGACCAGTCATCCTTTGTCAATCTGGGATTTATCAATACAGAACAGGTGGGGGAAAATTCCAGTGTTTTGATAGATTTGTTTTATTTCTGAATGTATATTAGTAAATCTTTTTATATGTTTGTCACATGATTTTATTGATCTAGAATAATGTTTGTGCATGGTTATTTTAATAATAGTCACTCATTGAAACACTAAACTGTCCCAAAGCCTCAGGCTCAGTTGTTGAAATTAAAATATATTAGTTATGACTTTTAAGATAGCCAAGAGGACTGGAATAGCTATGCAGTCAATTAATCACATAATGGTTGCTGTTTATTTTGGTTTGTTATCTTGACTGTCTGGTTTACACTTTTTGATTACAATATTTTTGTGCAGCGAACTTGAAGGGTGACTTTGAATAATTGTATTATTATTATTATTATTATTATTATTGTAGTTATTATTATACAGGAAATGTGTAGAATGTATTTTGTATTTTAACTATAAATAATAATCTCGAACGAAGCATACG